>JABFPB010007588.1:0-10872 GCA_022817645.1 Ceratoteleas bidentatus | reverse complement strand
CATTGTCTTACTTTTTTAAAATAATCACGCTTGTCGGTGAAATATTGAAAACAAATTAATTTTGAAGATATGGTTTTATACAACTTTATTTAAAATTCAAGAGAACTTACTGTATTATACATCGATATTCATCGAATATTCAAGTGATTTCTTTATTTTTTGTTTTGTAAATCTACTCGGAAAACAGGCGTTAATACTAATAACGAACATACGTATTTATTGAAAATAGCTTAAAAAATATACCATTTTCAAAATGCTGTTGTAAATAAAAAAAATTGTGTAACTGTTATAATAAAAGTTCTTTCATAATAAATACACACAATATTTTAATAAACTGCTTTTAAGTTTCGGAAAAACTGAAAACATGCAGTAAAAACGCATGAAATATGAGCTTTCAGTAGCATTTTGAATCTTGCAAGACTCGAAAAATAAATGGTGGAGACAAATCGATTCAATACGATTTTTTGATACAATTTCAGTTCTGACCACACATATTAAATTCTACATTTGAATTGAATTGGTTCAATTGGATTTTTGAAAACTCAGTTACATCACTTGAAATCACAATTCACAGATTCAAAGCATGCAATAAAATTGTTTCAACCTTTTTGCATTTTTTGTCATTTATGGGTGCATGTCCCCCGATATGCAACCCAAAGTATTTAAACTGGTACTATAAAATTATAATAAAATATGTTACTTTTCACCATTACCATATACTGTATACTTCGCCTACTCAACACCCTCATAAAATCATCTCGAAACCCCAAAACTCTCCAAACCACCGAACAGCACCAAAATGGCTCAATTTCGCAAGAGGTACCCGAAAAGAAACCCGAGCCACCACGAATGTTTCTCCTGTGCACCGTTCCTTATTGAAAGTTTCGCACGCGGGTATCGCCTCCGCCCGGGAAGCCTCGCTCACCTCAGCTTAACCGAAAACAATTAATCAGCAGATTGAATCCCGTCCAAGTCAATCAAATTTCCCGCGCCCCGCGGTTCCGATTTTTCCGCCGCAAGTTTGCCGCCGCAACTTCGCCACCGCGACTTCTTTCTAATTAAAACTTCCGGCCGGAAATTCGCCCGAACTTCATAATCCATTATCGGAGCTATATTTTCCGCGCGCGTAATTTGTACACAATTCTAACCCCCGCCCCCTCCCGCCCCCCGCGTCTAATTTCCGAGTTGCTCGTCGCTTTTCACATGGCGTTTCAATTTTGCGCTCTCCCGTCGAGTTGTTGTCTTCTAACGAAATCTTCGCGCGAAAGTTACCGCGCGAAGATTTCGTTATCTCGGGAAGCGCCGCGTTGCGCAACTGCGCGCAGCTATTAAATGGAACTCATTAGGAAGTTCGCCAATCTCGAACTTTATGATAATTTTTCGCGCGATATATCGTCCCGCGGACTGTGTACAATTTGCTTAATTGCTAATGCCGTAACCGTCGCTTTGACGTTAATTTCGTCTTGCGCGAACGCTCGCCGTAAGCGGGAAAAAGGGAAAAAGGAAAAACGCGAAAAAATTAACAACTTCGCTAACGGGCCAACTTCGCGTCCGGGCTTTTTGCGTGGCGATGCAAATGTAGGAAAGACGCCGCCGGATATAGTGGCGAATAATTATTTTGCGTTCGAATAAATTTCACCTGAAAGAACGAGGAAAAACGGAACTTCGCATTAGATGACTTTGTATATATTTTTTATGATTGAAAAAAAATTTCAATGGAGAGGCTAGGTTAATGGAGAAGCTAGATTATTTGAGAAAACTAAATTTGACGGGGGAAATCTAAAAAAGGTTCAAAATGTGATGAAATGCCGATTTTTTTTATTATTCAAATTATTTTTCGATAGAAATTAATGACAAAATGTAACCCAAATTGGGTCTATAACCGTAATAAAAAATGTATCTTAGTACACCTACAATAATTTTTCCCATAAATAAACAAATTTCTCGTTTTTTTGTCAGAAATGTATTTCTGACAAAAAATTCAGAAATACATTTCTGACTTTTTTGATAATTCACGTCGCGTGATTTCTTGGAATCAAAAATGATTCCGTCGCACGTTTCCGGTGTTAATAAGTGCGCGTTGTTTTGCGCTTAAGAATGATCGAGAGCGATGTCCGGGATTAATTATGAATTCGCGTCGCATCGGGCGACGGAATTAATTCATTGTGTTTGGTTTAATTGAAATTTGCGGAAGTTTGCGAACGGGTAACGGAAAGTAATGCAATTTGGCGGATTGTCAGGGCGAGGTCTGCGAGGTTATGCGGCTGACACATAAGCCGGACAGATACGTGTATATTTATGTCTGCGGTTGACGGCAAAATTGCTTTAATGTGCTGTCATCCACTCCAAGATACCCATTTACCGGATCTTAGGGTGAATGCTTGCGATTGAATGTGGAGAATAGGGTTGAAATTCTTTGAAAATAAAATTAATCAGACCAGAACCGAAACGGTTTCCTTTCATATTCGAAATGTTAAAAGGAAATTTTGTTTGATGTAAAATAAACTTTCCTTCAATACATTCTCAATACTTTGCGAACAATCAGAGATATGATGTTAATTAAGGGAGAGTCTTTCGATTCAAAATTACCCTGTAAATAATATTTTTAATATAATGTCGTAGTATTTAACAAATATTTTTTACATATTTCTACAATATTTTTTTCATATAAAATATTTAATAATATTTTTCGTTTGCCTTGTTGAATATTTGCAAATGATAAATTAGAATTTTTCCATTACCTAATTCGAAATTTGTAATTTTTAATTATAAACTGTGCTCCTGAGATACTTTATTAAAATTTCATTGAATTTAAAACACGTCCTCAAACAAACCTGTGATGAAATAAATAGACTGATGATACATTTGAACTTTACATTACAAAAGCACAGTATCTACAGGTGTAAGTTGTTTTTTCGACCGTTCTACATTGCAAAAATACTTGGTGTTGGAAAACTGTGCACATCACGTAGTTTGATACGTTTCAAATATGAAAAAGTTTTAAAACGAACATAATCACAAAATTATTCAACTCGAGGCGAAACTGTGACAGTTAGTATTTAGTTCATCGAGTACACTGAAAACAGTTTTGAAACAAAGCAATGGAAAGTTTTGGAAAATTGCATTGAAAAGTAAATCAATGTTTTTTGGACTTCAACACAGTAATTAAAACGCCGCATAAAAAGCTCAATAATATCTGACAGGAAGAAAATATGATCGAAAATGTATAAGTAAAAATATATACACACGCATAAAAATGTATTACCAACATTTTCTCTGGAGAAACGTTTTTTTCGTAGGTTCGATTATATTATAAAACCTTGAAAAATCTCTTGTACGTTTCGAATATAAAAAAAAACATAAAAATACATGCAACCTATTCTTTTTTCTCTTACTTTTTATCCGTTTTTGAAAGGATAAGCCATTGAAAAATTATCCTTTTACACTTCGACCTCTCGAAATAAAATTCAATTCTCCGATTCCACTTCGTCGGATTTTTTATCACCTTTCGTCGGTTCAACTCGTATCAATTTTCGCCCGAGACGTTACAATCGCGTGGTCGGATTAAAATCGCTCGAACGGCGCGAAAAGTGCGCTTTGTCGCCCGGTTCTTTTTCATCGACGCGAGCGCCATCTCGGCGGCGAACAGTTGCGTCCGCGACGCGGAAATTTCACTCATAAATATGAGACTGCGCCGGCGTGATTAATGGCGGCATTATTATACATCGCGCATTGTAATATTCTGATACGCCGCTGATTGATAACACGTCCCGGCAAAGTATCAATTATCGCGGTGATTAGGTCGCCACTTACGACAACGTGCAATAATGCTGGCGATAGAACCCGGCGTAATCGGTCGCGGTGTATGTTATTAACCGTTGTTGCGTTCGTTAAGGGCGTTTACTGATTTGCTAGGTTGATGGTACTCAATTTTTTATGCAATATCCATCGATTTTTTTGGCAGAAATAACTGGAAATTTGATATATATGTGAAAGTCAATTGGAATAGAAAATCCCAATACAAAATCTGTAATATATCGAGAATATATTTCTAATTATTGTATTGGGAATATATTTTTATCTTTTGTATACTGAGAAAACTAATTCGTAAAAACTACGAAAAATGCGTACACTTTATGATATATATCGTAAAAAGTACGAAGTTTTAGCAGCTTTTACGAATTATTTTTGTCAGTGTAAATTATTGGGAATATGCTTTCCTGGTAAAAGAAGGAATATACAAGATATATAGAAAAAAAGATCATTGCAATATATTTCCAAGATATTTTTTATCAAAAAATATATTTATGTGTTTACTAGTACATTTTTCAACATTTGATGTTCGTTGGAAACTTATAAGATATACCAAAGGTTCAGTTTTGTCTGATTCTAACGCATACTTGAATGTCCAATGGTGTTTTCCCTTCTACTTCGGTGCGAGAGGACCGGCTTTTTATGGCCTCATTATTGCTAATTAAATAATTTCGAGGCGTCGACTTCACGGCAAAAACAGCTCGGACGCGGAATATTCGGTGTATTGTTTTATTTGCGTCGCATATACGGGGAATACGTCACGTCTCGAGCGGCGGAATGAGCGTTTGTTTAATTTATGCTTTGATCGTGGTAGGCAATTATGAACGTGTGAAAATGTAATTGTAAATTATAGTGTTCAAATTACATTGTACACGTGTTCGTGGATGTTGTTCAATTACTGTAAAAAGTGGGGTCTTAATTTATAGACGCTTTTAAATCACTTAATTGAGTCTTAATAAAGTTCATAGTATTTAGATAGGTGAGTAGACGCACAATTTTAAGACACTTGGCGGGAATTAAGTTGTCTAACCCTGTAGAGTTTTTAGAGTGATATGAGTGAACGATTTTTGGGATGATGGAAAAATCAGACCGTTTGCAAAAGTTCAATTTTCGCAATGAAGTTCTGCTAAGGGGAGGAGAGAATGATGCATTGGAGAAAAGAAACAACATTATTTTACATAAAATATTGTACCATAGATCATTTCTACACAAAAGAAAAGTAGAGTCGGAACCAGATTTTAAAGTATGCACTCGTTTCGGTTATGGTTTAATCGGTGTATGTAACAAAAGATATTTGGTTTATAAGGATTATTTAAACTTTGAAAAGAAAGAAATTCTTTTTTCATCATTGTAACAAAACCGCTCTTAAACTAATAATTAATTTAATCAGTCGATTCATAAGTCAACACTTAATTTAGTTGTGGACCTTCGATTAATAACGAAGAACGTGGAATCATTTATTTACGTAGCTTTAATGTGAATTTATGTTAACAATTAAAAGGCTTTTTACTACTTTTAATGGTATAGTTTTAGAAGGTTTATGTTGACATTTTTATTATCTCTTTATCTCTATTCTCTTATTTTTTATCATATATTCGAAAATGATATTTAAAGTCAGGTTTCATTAAATATCAGGTTCACCGACGAAAAAATGTTTTAAAACATATTCTGAATCTACAAAATATCAAAAAATAAACATTTCTACATATTACTTTTCACATTTTGATGTTAATATGATATGATATTAAAAAATATTAACTCTTGTAAGTTAATATTTTTTATGGTGTAAAATCACAATTTGATCAATTATTTAATAAAAGCCGTTCCGTTGTAAAGATACAACTTTACATCAAAATTGCATGAATTTCTGTATCGTGTAATCAATTTTGCAGATGTGATTTTGTGCGGAAAATCCGTTTATAAAATCCTTGTATAAAATCCTGGGAAAAATTTCTTTATGGATTTATTTATCAGTTTAATTATGATTAAGATATTTATGAATGAATGCCCAGGTGGAAAAATGTTTACAAATTTCTCTAAAAAGACCTGTAAAACACTGGTAATCACTGAATAAAATGAAATATTCTAAAATTCTACAAAATTCTGAAAAACTCTATTAAAAAATTGGGATTTTTCAGAGTTTTAGAAGAGGATTCTTAGGCAAATCTGCAAATATATTTTGCAGAATGTTGCAGTCTTTTGCAGATTTAAAGTTCTAGCAGATCGATTGTTTTAAAAGTCTACAAGAGTACCTTACGTCACTAGGAATGGAATTTCTGAAACTCTGGAATTTGTGGAACGATTTTCAAAAACCTGCAAGATTTTCGCAGATTTAAAACCCCAGTAGATCGGTTTTGTCAAATGTCTGCGGAAGCCTTATAATTACTGGGCAAGTCTAGATGTATTTTTCAGAATAAAACTTGTCAAGTCTAAATTAATTTTTCCAGAAATAATTTTTGTGTTTCTTAAACTTTTTCACAATCGTAGACTTATAGCGAAATCTTTCCGTGAAGTTCGCAAATTCGAATACTTTCGAATGCAATATCGGTCACCGGACGAACGGACGTGAATCGCCGCTATAGATCTATAGATAGAGCTGTACATAGATTTTAGCCGGAATCTCAACGAAGAAATTGCTTTGTTTTCGACAAATGGTTCCTATCCGGAGCGTATCGGAATTGAAATAAATGTACATGCATTTGATTTCTTGTTTAATCAGTAGTGATTTATCTTTATTCATCTTCGGTTTATCGCACGCGATCGAACGCGGGACGAGGCACTGATTGATTGTACAATTTTCGAGGTTACGTCTGAAATTGGATAAAATACCTTAGATCGCACCGGAAATGAAGACACCACGTCACGCGTTACTCGTTATTAGGAGACAGTTTGCTTAATTGACTCGCGTCGTCGTTTTTCATAATAGACGAATTTCGCGTCTTAATTGGGTGATTGCGGTTGCAGTCAATTATCTTACTCGGCAATCTGGAATGAACAATCAATAACTCGGAAAAGTCAATAAGAAACGTTGGAAAACGTTTGAGATGCGATTCATTTAAAAATGACGATAGATCATTTCTCATCTTTCGATTTCACATTAATGCACAATTTCCGTTTTTCGAGTT
Source organism: Ceratoteleas bidentatus (assembly GCA_022817645.1). NCBI lineage: Eukaryota > Metazoa > Arthropoda > Insecta > Hymenoptera > Scelionidae > Ceratoteleas > Ceratoteleas bidentatus. The sequence goes on along the minus strand of JABFPB010007588.1, from coordinate 3,934 downwards.
GAATGGAACTGAAATTATTCATTTTCACTTTCCTGCATTTTACCAAGGAAAGAATGTACTTTGCATTTTTGTTTGCATGTAGGAAAACTAATTTCGAGGTGAAGCTTTTACGTTTCCGTAATTAAAGAAGACAAAAATATACAAAAATTATTAGTTTAATCTGAAACGTCTATTTACTAAAGAATGCATGTTTTCGGATATTTTAACTCGTTATTGACATTTCAGTAACTCAGTTTTTCAATTCACTCTAATGTAATTTTTTTTCGGAGCAATAAGCATTCAAGTGAAAAAATTACTTTGCTGAAATTATCGACGAAAAAAGTTAATTACGATTCAGGAGCGAAATGGAAAAAATGTGAAAAGGAACGGGAAAATAACATCTGTTGCGACCGCGATTATATATGCAATGTCGTAGAAAACGCGCCGTTTCAACGGCCAAGTCGGCTTTCTCGTCTTTCGGATTGCCGCGTTCAAACGACGTACATTTTCCCGCTCATTCGAAGGCTGCATTTAAAATGCTTCATTACACTGGTCGTCGAGATCACGCGCGCCTGGATTATCAGGCCTTATTTTAATTCGCCATAGGCAGCGACAAAGCGAGCAAAACGGTGCTAAGAGCGGCCCGTTTTTCAGACGAAAAATCGCAATAAAAATAAATATGATTTAATCAAAATTGAAATCAGATTGGAATTTTTTTCCACTTCTGGTCTTTCATTCCCTGAGAAATAGTTTTGTTATTCGCGAGATATAACATTTTGATGTTTGATCATAATACTGTTAGTATATTGAGAAAACTAATTCATAAAAGCTACGAAAAATTCGTACACTTTACGATATATATCGTAAAATGTACGATGTTTTGGCAAGTGTTACGAATTAGTTTCCTCTGTGTAAATGTTAAATAATTTTTCTTCACATTGTGATCACAAAAACGAATTCGCTTTTTCTGGCTTCTCTTTTTTTTATCATGCGATTTGAAACGTCGAATTCGGCATCGCTTTACTCTGCACATTTTTACCTGAAGTTTTCACGCGTTTCTCGCACTTTAAGTCTGTCAAACGTAAACACTGCATTTACACGAATCGAAATCTTTAATTAACCTGAACACGCTAATTACCTCACTTTGAACTTTTGGGCAAATCGCAACTTCGTCGTCGCGATTTCGAGTTGCTCTTTGAAAATTAACCGTGTAAGTATACGACGGGATCTTTGAAGCGTCACATTACAATATCGCAAAATGCCGGTATTTGGTAAATCCAGTGGACAGCGATTTTCATTAAAAGTGCTCGAAGAATAGCACTCGACTTCGCCGTCGTTCAATCTCGCGAGATTAATTTTCCAATTTAACGGCGTTATTATTTTTCGCCCGTTGATGCAAAACTCGCATTCGGTAAATAAACTTTCGCCCGTTTCCTTTGACTCTTGTAACGCCTCCCACGCGCGCAAATCCTTTATCCTGGCGATATCAACTTGAATAAACAAGGGCGTTGCCGTCCAATTAAAACTTAATTAAACACAAAAAACGGAAGAAAACGCCGCACTAGAGCCATTCTTACTGTTTGCGGAAATACTCGTGCGTTTGCGTTAATGAAACGCAACAGCAATTAATCGTAGAGTTGCTTCTGGGGCTCAATTTTCAGTCGGAAATAATGCTCGTCGGAGTCGAAAAATGAACGTGTTTCGGAGATCGGCAAAAAATGTTGCATTTCTAAAGTTTTTGTTGTTGAAAAAAGTCCTCCTAACGAAACGTCGGTGCATTGCTCGATCTTTTATCTTCGTGGATAAAAGTAAAAACTGTACGTGAACACTGAAGTTGAGAATTGTTTATTCCTGGCACGGTTATTAGTACATTGAAAATAATGCGAATTTCAGGTGGATTTCTGGTGAGAAAGTTTGGAAAATCTATTTGTCAAACATTTTGATTTTTAAACAAAGTCCATTTAGGGACATAAAAAATATACAGTAAAAATATATTGTTGCACACAAAGAAAGAAAATTTATTACACTGTAAATTAGGCTGCACTTAGGTTGCATCTTCTTCTATTCCAACAATATATATTAAACATATATATTTCAGATTATTCAATAATATGAAATAAACAAATTCTATTCGAAATGAAATTAATTTTTTCTTTGTAACGCAATTAACCTTTTTGGATTTGGCTTATCATGATTTTGCCTCTAGGTATTTCGAAGAGATTTTTCTGAAAACTCTCGGTATAAGTAATGTAATGTATGAAAAGTGTTCTAAGAAATCATTCTAAGAAATACTTTGAATTTACGTGCAATAACTTTATTATTAACTCTAGAATAAATCTGCAGGAGTGACATTACGAAACTATTTTAAATTTATTTTATCTTTATTTAAAAAAATTATTTTATTTTATTTTTATTATTTATTTTATTTTTATTCTATATTTATTTTTATTTTAAATTTATTTAAAAAAACTTTATTTTATATTTTTTATATTTTTGTTGTTTACTTTATTTTATTTCATTTTGATTCATTTCATAAATAACTCGCAAAAGGCAAGACTGGAGATAATGGCAAATTAAGCAAATATAAAGTAAACATAAATTTTGCAGAGAATCAAAATAAAAATCGAATAAAAATGGATACAAAAAAACTCAAAAATATAAAAGTAATATAAAGTGACGTTTTTAAAATAAATTTAAAATAAAAATAAAATAAATATAAATTAAATTTTTTATAAATAAAGATAAAATAAATTTAAGATAGATTCGAAATGACGCTCCAGGTTCTTTGGAAAATTTCTAGTGAAAGTAGGAATATATCGTACATATAAGAAACCTATATTCCCAATATATTCGTAATATATCCCCAATATACGTTTCCTATATATTGAAAATATATTTCTATTTTTACTAGGGACATTATCTACTTCTGGAACTTTATTGTTTTACGTATTTGTCTCGATTATATACTTCAAATTATATAATTTCTCTGACGAAGTTTGGTCCACGTCGAATCCTCGGTGATTCGCGTTCATTTCGTCGTCTTAGCATTTTAACAAAGTCTTCGTCGAAGCGTGCCAAATATAGGTTGAACGCAGCCTTCGCGTTGCGCGCGAGTTTATGCGTTTGGGCTTGGCGCGAATATAGGACGCGGGCACGATAATTGGCCGATAATCATATATCACGCCGGACGCCGGGTGCTCGCGTTATTTATCCGCGGTTTATTAATTACGACGGCCATTATTATTGCGAATTCCGTCCGGGCGCGAGCTCTTGCTTAATGTGTTTACGAGCGCGCTGATAAGACGCGTTTGTTCGTAACGGGACAGCTGCGTTTATTTATTGCTATTACATTGTCCTGCCGCGCTGATAAATATTTGAACCGCGCTCTTTTCCAGACGCAGGTGCAATCGCTCGGATGATTTACCGCCGAGATGATCGCGGGCGAAATGGGCATCGTGATAAGATACGAGCGACCGGTGCGAATTTCCTCGAAGGACAAAGTTAAGTGTACGTGACTGCGTTGCTTTCCGGCAATTTTTTCTGTTTCAATCGGTAAGGAATCTGGAATGAAGGACGTGTTGTCGTGTTTTGTTGGAGAAGGTTTAGACGTGATGTGGACAATAAAAAAAATTAAAATAAATAAATTCAAAATGTTTTTTAACATTCTAGAAATTTGCAAAATTTGATATATTGTGTGTTAGTCTAGTTTATCGAAAGTTAGAGGGTTACATTTCCCATGATTTTTTGCAAGTTTTCTTGTGAGTTTCTAGCATGAAAATTAAAACTTACAATTTGCTAACGTTCTGCCATACTACTTATGACATGCCTGTTTGCTGCCATAAGTAGTAGGGCAGCAAGCAGGCGTCGGTAAGGCAAAAGTAAGGCGTTCAGGCTGGATCATTGACATACTCGCGCCATACTTTAGGTACATCAATGCCAAACTGCTGCCATACTG
>JABFPB010007587.1:0-10877 GCA_022817645.1 Ceratoteleas bidentatus | reverse complement strand
ATATAGTATTGATAAGGTAAGCATTTTTAGTAATAAGGTTTGTTATTTAAAAAAAATAGGGGGGCCCGACTTAGCAAACGGCCCAAGTTACCCAACTCTCTCCTATTACATTTAAAAATAAAATTTAATCATAAAATCCATCCTGTCGAACTTAAAATCTATATAAATGATTTCGCTTAACGTATAATTTTCAGCCTTGTCGAACCTAAATTTCATTTTCTGCCCCTCAAAGGATCCCTACTTCGAGCAATGCCTTCTTTTATTTATTTATTTTTTACCAATGATTGATTAAATAAGCCGATGGATTTATTGATGAAGAACATGAATAAACTAAATATCTGGCTATTTCTTAAACTCTATCTTTTTAAGTATCGTCTTAGTACTATATTTTTTAGGTTTCTTTCTTAGAACTATATCGAGTTCTCTTCTCATTGAACCTTTGACGTAATGGTTTACGTTTTCTATTTTCCCGTGGTATATCTCCCTGTAGATTCCAACAAAAATCTGCCAACATACGTTCATCCCATCGTCCCTGGTAACGAGTTTCCATCACTTTTATATCTTGATGAAAACGTTCCCCTTGTTCTTCGCTAAAATGACCGAGATTATTTGGAAATTTATCGAGGTGAGAGTGCAAAAAATGTATTTTCAAATTCATCAAACATCCAAGCTTCTGAAAGTCGTTAACCATTTTCGAAACAATTTGATCATATGTTGGACTTTTTGTATTACCTAAAAAGTTTTGTGCCACGTCCTTAAAGCTAAATCAGGCTGCTTTTTCTAGTTGATTCATGCTACTAATGACATTGTTATCTTTAAACATTTTACGAATCTGCGGTCCATCAAATATTCCTTCTTTCAATTTAGGGTCGGAGAGTTTCGGAAATTTTGTTTGCAGATATTGAAAACATTGTCCTGTCTTATCCAAAGCTTTTACAAACTGCTTCATGAGGCCAACCTTTGTGTAGAGAGGAGGAATGAAAACCTTCGATGGATCCACTAAAAATTCATGAATGATGTTACGTGAACCAAGTGATAACGATGATCTCAATGGCCATTCCTTTCATACATAATGCTGTGCTGCCTCATAAGCACAAATAGCAAGGATATTTGGTGAATCCTGATTGCTGGCCAAGTAATAAAGTCAATATTATCAAATCTCCGCATATTTGCCATAAATGTTTTTTGTATTCAATTTTTTTCTAGTAGAACCTTCATGCTATCATATATTTTTCTTGCATGACAGTGGAGTGAACTGTGGGAATGGGAGAATAAATGCTAGTTGTGGAGTAAGACAGCCTTGATACTTCGTTTAAATTAATTTATAAATCCCTTAATATCAGTGCAATATAGAAGAGATAAATCCTGATCTTCCAAGAAGAATTTACGAAACGGTGTGTCACGGTTTCGATAGAAAGAAACTTTTGTTTGCGGTTCTAGAAGATTTTTTGATTTTAGGAATGAAGCTAAGTACTCAGAACCATCTTTCAGTAAACCTAAATCACGAACAAGATCATTTAAATCCGACTGTGAGATCAGTGATTGGGCTGCTGAGGTTTTGATCGGTACTACATATTCAATGTCTCTTTCGTCCTTGACATCGCTTTGAGATTCATCAACTTCACAGGAAGATTCGCCAGTTTCCATTGATTCGAGTTCTCCTGATATTTGACGCAGTATCGACTGACACTCATTTTCTTCAACTACGACAGGAGGCATTAGAGATGGAGTATTTTTATATACAATTTTATTTTTATTTTGAATAGTAAAACCTTTAATCCGATTCAAACAGAAGTAGCATTCTGCGTCGTTACCAGGAATGCTCCAAATAGCTGCTCTATAGTATTTTATTTTTTCCTAGATAGATAGATAGATAGATAGATCTTTATTGCTCTTAGAAAGACTACATTGCTTTCCCTAGCAAGAGGTTACGCTTTTACAAACATAATATAAATAAAAAGAAATGAACAGAAATTATATGCAATAATCTATACGCAAGAAAACAGGTCAATCATTAAGGGCGAAGGCTCGGAGAAGAAGACAATTGCAGGTATAATAAGTTAAAGCTTTCATACAATCCGTAGAATCAGTGGAAAGAATCGCTATGTCATTGGGAGTCGAGTATTGTTGCACATAGTTATCAAGATAATGTGATCTCAGGGAATCATATAAGGGACATTTGAAAAGAAAATGCGCGACTGTGTCTCTCTCGCCACTATTACATAACATGGAAGATGTATCGGGGAAAAATTTATAAAAAGAACCTTTATACGTTAGGAAATAAACATAGTTGTTTGCAAGGCGCAATTGAGCTAAAGTTTTTTTGACAATAAACTTGCAGTTGGACTGAAGATAGTTAGGAAGTGAAGTTAACAACCGAAGCTAGGTCAGCACTAGCTAATGTATCCCTGTGCTCCGACAGAATATGACTCTTGCAACGAAACCAGTAGCACGGATCCACCGAATCCCAAATATGACCATATCCCAGTGGGTCTAAGTAGACTTTAACCTGGGACACCCAGTTATATCTCGGATCGGCAGAGTCACTGGGGCTAAGCTCAATCAGCCTTAGAAGTCATTTCTTCGGGTATCTATCGGAGTTCATTTTCAGGATATTAATAATCCAACTGATAGTAAGACTAAGTAGCTTGTTTCCGAGTTTAACGCGGTCAAATTCAAGTCTCAATGCCGAGCTACTCGTGCACTTCGGCAGAGAGAAAACTCTCTTGAAAAATTCAAGTTGTACCGTTTCGATGGAATCAGGATAGCGCAGGGCCCAGATGGGGGCGGCATACAGAAGCGTGGACGAGACTATGGAATCGAATAACTTAGTTATACCACTCCAATTATCAGCCTTCAGGTTGGTCAACATAGCCATCACTGTCCCAATGGCGATTCTAGCCTTTTGCATATCACAAGCCCTTTTGCCAAGAGACGAGGAGGAAAAAGTCATGCCCAAGTAGACATACTCCTTAACCACCTCCAGCTGCTCATCTCTGTAGTAGAAGGAGTGTCCAGGTAGTCTACCGCCCTTGTTGAAAGGAACAACTTTGGACTTAGCAATATTTACAGTCAGTAAATTCAGGTCACAGTAGTCTCCCAACACTCTCAGTTTACGGTTCAAATCCTGAGGGGAGTCAGCCAATATGGTAAGGTCATCGGCATAAAGTAAAGTAATCAGATCATCACGATGATCAATACGTATACCATGAAGGTTTCTTTCACGAAAAAATTTATCGATGTCCGCCATATACATAATAAACAAAAGAGGGCTCAGGATTTCACCCTGCAGAACACCCTCAGAGATTTGAACCTGACTCGAGATGGAGTCACCAACCTTGACCTGAAGAGCAGCATTATCGTAAAACGATTTCAAAATTCTCACTAGCTGAGCACTAAGTCCCAAGCTAAATAGTTTTTTCCAAAGCGCCGAGTGTGCTATCGAGTCGAAAGCTCGGCGAAAGTCAACAAATAGGCCATAAATAGTTGTACCTCTCGAAGCAAGGTGGGAGTGAATCACTGCTTGGAGGACAAAAGCATTGTCCATGCAACTTCTATTTGCCCTAAACCCTGATTGGCACTCTGGAAGCAGGTCAAATTCCCGTAGCCATATCAGAAGCCTATTATAAATAACCCGAGTGAACAGCTTGGCAATGCTGTTGACTAAATGAATGCCTCGATAATTAAGCGGATCATTTCTATCACCCTTCTTGAACAACATGGTCATAAGAACTTTAGACCAATCATTCGGGAATAGTTCAGTTTCAAGGATTTTGTTGAAGAAGATTGTGAGATAGAGAACCCAATTATCCGGTAAAAATTTCAGAAATTCGTTTGATATTAGGTCCGCACCAACGGCTTTGCCTGATTTCAGGGTTCGAAGGGCTGCGTATACTTCATCTGATGATATAGTGCAGTCGAGAAGAGGATCTAAAACTCCAAAAAAAAGACTATCATCAACAGTGACTACGGGAAATATATCCGAGAAAAAACAGAACCATGCGTCAGCGCCAATCGAGGATAGTGGTGATGCCTTCATACGCGCAAATTTGACTGCCTCCCAAAAATCGGAGGAGGATCTGACCTCAAAAAATTTTTTCCTAGCAACTCTCTGCATTTTGTCTCTCTTGGATCTGCATAAGGCTTTATAGTTTCTCTTTGCTAATAAATAGGAGTCTCTAGAAACATCATCAAAATGACAGTTTCTACAATGTCTGAGGGAAGCTTTCATTTCCCGTTTGCTAGCTCTACATTCCGCGTCGAACCATTTTGGCAAGTTTCTCTGAGAAGAGAAGGCCCGGGGTTTAATAAGGTCAAGTCTCGCAGAAACCTCAAAGATAGCTGAGCAAAAATTATCGTAAATTTCATCAACCGCACCATGAAGCATATCACAAGAAACTTTTTGGGACCAACGCATGGCGTCTGTATACGCAGCCGACATATCCTGATTCCATTTTGGCACAAGGGTCACTTGAGAGCGTGCGGGGGAGACAGAGGGCTCGAAGACCCGAGGGTCCGACATAACTTTCATCCTGATGGGGAAGTGATCAGAAGTGTTCCCTGTCATGATCACCTCAAAGTCATCCACAAGGTCGACATGTGGAATATCCACCCAGATGTGGTCAATGACGCTATTTCCCAATTTGTTGGCAAAAGTAAATCTTCCCTCTGAATCACTTACAGTTCTTCCGTTCAGGACAATGAAGCCGTTATTTTCCATAAAATCAACAAAAAATGAACCCCGAGTATTCAACAAAGTATCACATGAGCGCCTATCATCACACAGAGAGGTACCCACCACCAAAGCTTCAGGGACCTGGTTGTGAACTCCAATCCTGCAATTAAAATCTCCTCCAAGGACAAACATACAATCAGGGTGCCGTTCTCTAAGAGTGTTTAATAACAATTGTAGAGGTTCCAATAAGAATGCAATATCGTGCTTAAAATTAAAATAAATACATCCGACGACAATAGTCAGTGAATTAAAATGATATCTACAAAATATCCAGTTATTACTGACGTCAAGCATTACACTGTCCTGAGATGAAGGGCCTATCATCAGAAGCCCGCCACTAGCACGTCCTCTTGATTTATCTTTAATGGCATTCGACCAAATAATATCACGACTAGACAAAGAGTTAGGGATTACACGCGGGACATGGGGCAGCCAGGTCTCGATAATGCCAATGACGTCAGTATCGAACAGTTCAGTGTGGCTGGAAAGATTACTATAACCATTCACATTCCAGAACGAAATGGACACATGTTAGATTTCTAATCGTTTTTTGAATGAACGGCAGGGGAGGAGGGGACATCAACTAAGGGTCGCGGGTTAGTTGAAGAGGTTGTCGGACCCTCAGGATTAGAGACATTCTGAGAACCACCAGAAACTACGTTAGATACCCGTGGTAGATCCTCTCGAGAATCAGTACGACCCAATGCGCCCCCACTTCCCCGTGCCCGGGCTGCAACGAGTGAGTTAGAATAATCGTCCCAAACCATCAATTTTCCGTCTATAATTAAACCGTTTGTTTTTATAATAACCTTCTTTCCCTTATTTTTTTCAATTTTCGCTAGATCAAGTAAGAGTTTCTTTTTCGTTCTCTCATCTCTAGTTAAATTATTTTCTATATAAATATTCATGCTTCTAAGGACATCACGCTTGGAGGACATAATCTTCAATTTATCGTCTAAACTTTTCAACTTAACTAACACTACCGAGGATCTGCCTAACTGTCTAGCATAAATAACAACATCTGGGAGCCCGAACTTCTCAGTAATAAAACTATCAATTTTGCGTATCAAGTTTTCATTACCCATATCCAATCCTTTCAGAATAATTTCTAAAGATCTTTTTTCCCTTTCGAGATTACGTAACATACGCTCATTGTTTTTTACTCTCTTTTCTAACGCAGTTTCATAAGTACTAGCAGAAGGCAGTGCATTTTCCAAAGCCTGCAAACGCGCTTCTGAATTCGCATTTAGGGGTTGAGACCCAGCCGACTTCATGGAACTCTCCAACATCGATAACCTATTATCAAGAATTTCGATATTCCGCTTGGACCACGCACAATCTTCTCTAATCAGGCTAAGCTCCTGACTGATTAAACAATTATTTTGAATGATCTCGTTTTCAAGGCGACGTAGGTTGACAGAACTCTCTTCGCGCATCTGCGAGATCTGATGGAATAACAATTCAAGGGTAATAGGTCTTGCTGGAGAGTGTTCGGTGTTCATCTTTTTCATGGGAGATTCAGCATTCAACATGTCGACGGAATCAGAATCACGCTCATCGATCGTACGTTTGTTGTTGGCTGACAGCTGCTTTTTCCATAAGGCAGGTAAGGTTGTGTCTCTTAACGAGTGAGACAGCGCATTATCATTATCGCCCATCAGTACCCGTAGAGAACACCAGGGGCGGTGTACAAGAGTAATCGGGACGATGATTGGTGGACAGCTAGCTACGGCGAGCTGAGATGTTGGTGTTACCGACAGAGCGCCGCGTAAGAGCCGGAACAGTGCCGTATCATTCACGAAGGCGCCCCTCAATCATGGGAGCCCCTACCAGGAGATGTATGTGTTCAGCAGGCATAGGAGACCTCATCTACAGGTAGCAGAAGCCAGCGCACATCCATAGGTAGATTTGCGACATGTTCGACCTACTCAGGAAGTGTCAAAATTAGTCCGACAAGGTGTTGCAGCTCTACGGCTTCGAGGTTAGAATCCAGGCGGCCGGAGAAAAACACAACATTTCAAGTTGGTACTCAGATTGGCACTCATTTGGCGTGACGAGTGCAACCCTTGCACTAAACTGTAACAGTTTAATCGCTCCAACATGCAATATTAGCAAAAGTGCACCGAAATATCAAAAAAAAAATTAGCAGAGTATTTGAATGTCAACTATACTCACAAAGCTCAGGAGCGTAACCCCCTTGATAAATAGTATAATATTCTGCGCTAGGGTTTTATATTTAATGTCCCTTCAAATAAAGCTTTTTTTTATTTACTGCAGAGGTGGCCCGCAAGCTTAAATTAAGTGGGTTACCTCAAAAAACTTCTTTTTCTTTATAGATAGAACACTTGAGATTAGTTTTGAAATATGTGCCTCAACATTTTTTTCCGACGTTATTTGCTACCAATGTTGCATATGGGCTGAGATACGCCCATATGCAACTAGAAATATTTTATATAGAACTCCATGTGGAGCTATTCGTTTCTGATAAATTTTTTCAACAGGGTTGTTGTTCGCACTTGTGAAAAGGTGCGGGTGCAAAATGCACACTCTAAGAAATTTAATTTCAGTGAGAATAAAATGTTCCTTCTGCGAGGAATACTGTGAGAGTATGAAAACTGCCTAATTGAGTCGGCTAATCTATTATGTCAACAAACGATTCGACCGATTGTCTGTTTACATGCTCGCGCAGTAACATTTCATTCTCTCAGAGAACATGAAATCCGTTTGAGCGAATATCAAACTGATTTTCATGCTCTGACAGTCAGATTCCGATTCAGACAGCATGAGATTTCTTAGAGTGCAATGGTGCTGGAAATGCAGCATTCAAAGGAATTGGTCCCACACCGCTAAAACAAGTGTCTTAATTTAAGACACTTTTTGTTGACATTTTTAAGACATCTTACAAAAGTGTACAAAAGTTATAATAAGAAATATTACGTCTTAATTTAAGACATTTTTCACGAATTAAGACGCTTTTTCGTGTGTCTGAATGCCTGTTTTTTTACTGGGCAGGATCCGTTGACGGTGATAGCCACGAGGTCGTCACTTAAGACCGGAAAAATAACTCACGACACGGAGAGTTAAGGCGAACGATAACTATTTATTTGGCAATTTACACATTAATGTTTTAACAACACGCGGCGGTTGGATGGCCGCGCGTCGGCGTCGAAAGCACGAAATGTAAGGCTCTCGACGTGAAACTCAAAAATAGACGCAAAAGCGAAAACAAAACCTCGAAACTCGGTCGAAATTATACCTGGGATCGCCAAAACAGCGATAAGCGGGCAGATTTCGAATACAATTCGAAACAGTTGTTGTAGTTAATATTGTACTCAAATTCTATTATACAAATTATAATGCCAGCAATACATTTTTTAGTTTAAAACACCATACATAATAGATATATCTTCCATTTTTTAAATAAAATGTCACTGTTTATCTGGATGAAGAATATGAACTTTATTTATTTATTCTGAAATCCAGTAAGTAGTCCCAATCAGAAGATTTTATGAAACTGAATTTTTACTCTTGAAGTTTTGAAACTTGAACAGTCGTCAGTTGTAATTCTGTCTTACATAGACACATTCAATTATTTACGTCTTAACTTATAAGTTTAACTGATTCCGAGCACCGTGTCTTAATTCCTAAAAATATTCCGACAATACCAATAAACGTAATTCGTTCAACTTTTAATGTCAATCAAGATTCAGTTGATTGACAACTGAATCTTAAAAAATAATATCTAAAAAATCTATCTAAAAAATCTATCTAAAAAATCTACCCCATTTTCAACATTGACTATCTAAATGCTGTTTCACTTTGGTTTTTCCACCTAACCGCCATAGTAAAAATGAAACATATATGGCCCGTATATGTTTCAACATTGCCATATATGATTCCTTGAAAAACATGTATGGTTATATATGCCCACTGGGAAATCGCCAGAGATCCAGTTGCCAGAGTTGGGCCAACTCTGTCCCAACTCTGGCAACTAGTATTGGAATGATAACGTCATGCCAGAGTACCACGATGCCAGAGTCGTGGTGCTCGAACAAATAAACCAGTACTGGTTTATTTGTTCTTTTCCCACTGGGTGGTTTATAAAAAAATATATGGCCATATACGGCCATATACGGCCGTATATGGTTTCGATAGCGATTCTAGAAGAAAACCATATATAAACAAGAACGCATATATGTTTTATCCATATATGGACACAAATCCATATACGGGTAAGGATCCATATATGGTAAAATAATGTTACATGTTACCAGCAATGTGTATTTGGCTTCTCCATATATGAACGAAGGCACACGTTTGGTCAAGTAAAAATCTTATATGATATAATTAATCATATATACATTGAATTGTATCCGTATATGGGGAAAAATATGATTATTCAGATTATTTTCCGTATACGGATTTTAATACATGATCCCTAAAAGGTTTTATATTTTGTTATACGCTGCTAATTTACCAAGCAACCAGAAATTCTTTCATGACGTCACAATGTAATTCCATGTGAGTCACAAGTAAGTGACAAGTGAATCACAATTGAGTCACAACTGATTCAGTCAAACTGATTTGAGTCGTCATCACAAGCAACGCTTTCGAAATGGCTTCGTTAAGCCTGCCCATACCGCGCGCTAAGAGCGCTAGAATCGCTGTCGCTCGTGGACGAAGTTGACCGATTGTGTTTGTTCCGTCGCGTCAGATTTTTCGTTCCGATTTTCTTCGTTTTAGCGGGCATTGTTATGTTTTGGCCAGTCACGACGGTTGTAGGGCTTGCTGCTTTGATTCGCCGCATTTCACCCGAATAGACTTTGAGTCCGCCAAGTACACGTCTCGGGTTTGAGGTTATGAACTATTATTGTCAATTTGCTAAACAAGCCCTTTTAACAAATCGACAACAATATTTGTTTTTGCTATGCAACATCTAATAAGCTACAAATTGGTCTACATTTTTGTAGTTCCCTTAGATATTTTTCTAAGTTAATTAACCGAAAACCAATGAGTGCTTAAATGCATCACATGTGTCTGATTTTGCGATGAGGTGACAATTTGTGTGCTTTGTAATGAAACTCTGATTTCATAGTAATCTTATATTAAACAGTGTAAGTTAATAAAAAGTAAGATTTAAAATTGTGACATATGAAATTAAAGAAAGAAAGGATTGGTAGATGAATATTCGTATATGATAAATACAAATCCATTTACGTCCAGTCAACACTGTGACTCGCATTGATATCGCAGTGATTTCACATGTGAGCAACATGTGAGACGCATGGGAAACGCATGTGAGACGCATTTGATTGAAAATTTCCGCGAGGAGCTTTTTATAAATGCGAGTCACAGATTTCATATTACAGCGATATCACAACGTCTCACAAGCGCCTCACATGCGGCTAACATGCGGCTCACATGTGAAATCGCTGTGATATCACTGCGAATCACACTTTTACACTGATCATATATTCATACGTATTCATAACATAGAAATAGAGAAACCGTATGTTTCATAACATAGAAACATAGAATCACAGCGTCTCACAAGCGCCTCACATGCGGCTAACATGTGGCTCACATGTGAAATCGTTTGTGATATCACTACGAATCACACTTTTACACTGTTTATATTCATACGTAGTCATAACATAGAAATATAGAAACCGTATGTTTCATAACATAGAAACCAAAGACTATATGAACAGAAAAAGTGTAATTCGCAGTGATATCACGGCGATTTCACATGTGAGGCGCATGTGAAGCGCTTGCACTCTAAAAAATACTCTCGTTGCGATAAGAATACAGTCTTTTATATGCTAATTGTATCACGATAAGCAGAATCCGGTAACCGAAGGTGGATAGCGGTTCATGGCCAGTCGAAAACCATAACCTAAGAACTTCAAAATTGATGAAAACGTCGGTTTGAGAATCTGCCCATTTACGATTACCGGATTCCGCTCATACGTATTTTGATATTCCACTTAGAGGATTCCATTCTCGGTGAGATAATATTTTTTAGAGTGTGTGAGGCGCTTGCGAGGCGCATTTGAGACGCTGTGATATCGCTGTGATATCACAGCGTTATCACGGCGTCTCATCTGTGACTGGCATTTATAAAAATGCTTCCCGCGGAAAT
>JABFPB010007586.1:0-10878 GCA_022817645.1 Ceratoteleas bidentatus | reverse complement strand
GGGTATCGGGAATATTTAAAAGCCGTGCCGAATTTAAAAGCCATTCAATCTTTTCAGAGCGTTGACAGATTTTCAAAGGTTTTTATTGAAAACTTGTTTAGCTATAGAACCTGAAAGTAATTTTTCAATGCGTACAATATTTTTCAGACTTGAGGCAGTTATACCAGTAGTAATTGCTTTCTTAAAGTAGTAATTGCTACTTTAAGAAATTTATGAAATGTGTTCTGAATAAGGAAAGTCTTGTAAACAAATTTCCATTCAATTTAAAATTACTAAATTGCTTCAATTTTGAATACATTTCTGTAAGCGCTAAAATCATTGCTACATCTGATGTTTGCCTCTTCAAACCTGTTTATCCCATTCATATTTTACTATTTTGAAAATTTAATTTTACACCAATATTTTTACAAAATTATACAACTTTTACACAATTCACTAAATCATCTTGGAAACGTCTCATGCAGAAATATCATAATCATTTTGCTTTGGATTCTTAATTAGCCAAAGTTAATGATAACTGAAGCTGCAATATTAAAAGTCCCGGCTTAATTTCATTTTTACAGTCTATCAAAACCAACATTAAACATTTGAAAGCAATAATTTTTTTTAATCGTCAACTTATACAGCAAACTCCATAACACAAGCATTTCAACATCACCAAAAATAAAAAAGAAAAGAAATAATGATAGTATCTTAAATTAAAACAATTATTAAAAGTTTATTTTTTGCATATTTCATAAAAATGAATATAAATGAATTGATAAGTCATTAATGAATTCTTCCTTGGAAAGATTCCGAGTACATTATTTTATTTTAAATTTCATTCTATTCTATTATATTCCAAAGTTGTATCAATATTTTCAATGAATTTTGAATTCTTCTAAAATAATTAGAAGAACTCATAATTTATTGAAATAATTCCCACTGTTCAGTTCCCATATCTGTATTCATCCAAATGTGAATTGTTTCTTATTCCTTCCAATTCCAGTTAGATCGACATTTAAAATAGTTCGACCCGAATTCATTCAATTATTATCGTTTGGACCAAATTGAATTCCATAAACTCCATAAATTCAAATGAATGCAGAATGTAGCTGAAAATCCATCTCTTTTATCCAATTAAATTATTCAAAATGTTCCAATAAACTAAAGTCTTACTTGGCGTTGAGATCGGAGGGTAATCCGGTGGGATTTTGATCCAAGAGCCGTCTTCCCGTTTCATGTGGTGTCTGTTCGAGGCGAAGTGTTGCAAGTAAGTTGCAGCCGGGACCAATCTGAACCGTCGATGGTACTCAGGTCGCAGCGCCTCGTCGGACCTGAACGTTTCCGTGGCGTATTTCCAGAAGTGCGTCGGGAAGGGAAGCGCGCTGTCCAGGTCGTACACGACTGCCCTCTCATCCGGCGCATATATCAGGATCACGTGGTAGTCCTGCGGAACAATCGCGGCTGCGTTACCGTAAAGGCGCGTAATTGCTTTTTAACAACTTGACGAACCAACTGCTAACGATCGCTAATGGTCGGAGCAAAAAAAGCGAAAACGAAAAGCTTAAGGAAAGGCGAAAAAAAGCTCACTCGCGCTAATGCAAGTTTAAGGCAAGTTTGACCGTCAAGGACTAGTAACGACTGCCAAAGTGTTCGCAACCTTCAACCGGAATGTCTCGATTAACAAATCTGTTTCGGGTTTTCGACTGGGTAATTGAGGAAATGCCAGAGCAAACTACTGGAATAACGATATACCAGTCGCAGGCGCTAATGGAGAAATAAGTTTGTTTAAGTGGAGCCAAACGATTTGGTTGTAGCAACCAAATCGACACCTCGGAAGAGTAACACATTTTTTTACAGACTTTTAGAAAATGTATATGAAGTAGTCTCAATATCATCCAACATTTGATTAGAATTGTACATATTACAACTAAAAGGATACCTCATACAAAATTTCTAAAGATATTTAAAAAGTTAACAATCTAGTTACAATGACAGTTTGATGAACAGATATGCATGAAGATCTAAATTTTTTATTAGTTTGAGAACATTTTGCAGCATCTTTAGCTTCTGAAGATTTAGATTTTATTTCGAATTTTCGAATTATAATCTTGTAATTCATCAAATTCAAATGTAAAGATACAATTCTCATGACTAAACAAATCCAATCAAGACCGAATTTCCGCAATAGAACATGCTGATTGATCGTCCATAATAGACCATGTTGTTGATTGGTTGCTCAGTTTACAGTCGATGCACTGTAAAGGAGCGAAATCTCGGCTGTAATTTTAACAGTCTATTTCTCCGGGTTTACCGTACGAAAACAATCGAGCTGTGAAGCTGATTGCATTCAGGAAACCCAGGCAGCGTGTATATCGAATGAACACGAGGATATTGGACTATTCTGAGAGGACTACAAATGCCTCGTCAGGTTTTCAGCAGTCTTAACTTCTCGTCTCGAAATGATATTAATCATTTCGAGATATCGAAGTTCTGCTGCCATGAAGTTAGGGTGTTTTTAATTATTTATTTATTTATCCGGGCAATCGCCCAATTACAAAGCAAAAAACAATTATTGTCATCATTACAATAAATCGTTCCAAATTGATTCATGATATTCTTCAGTTATGGGAGAATGTGATGCATAAAGGGAATTCAGTTTTTATAAACAATTCCTGAACAGTGCCGACAACAATTTTTTAATGATCGAATTTGTATGTTTAAACAATTCTTGGAAAGTGAGAAAATTTAATGAATTAATTGCGTAAGTTCATTTAGTTTTTCTGCAAAAATATTTACGAAACTGCAAATGTCGGTTCGACATCACTTTAATAGTCCCAGTCACTTTGCTTGATCAATTATCTATATTTTGCCCTCCTGCTTAGCTATAGTTAGAAGTCGTCCGTTAAAAAGAACTGTTTTTGCGTGTCCTTCATAAATGACAAAACCAATAATGATAGATACTCTTCAATTAACAAAATTTTACTGATCTCCGGTCAGCGGTCTCCCGAGACTCGTGAGAGTTTAAAAATAAAACTTATTAAAATTTAATTAATTTTCCACCAAAAGATGTTACTCCAATGTTTCATTTAATTAGAGTAAAGTAGACAAATATATATGAAACGCATATATTAATCATAGAAATACCTACACTTATTTATTAATGTATGGGAACTAAGTGTAATATGTGAACCTTCTGAACATTTTAACCAAATGGAACTTGCAACCAAAACCTTACAAAAAACCGAAAGCATCCAAATATCGATTTACTACAACTTCTTTTAATTTGCTGAAAGTGAACCAATTATTTCAGTTATACTAATGCAGTTACTGCAACAAAACATTTGTCTCCGTTCCGACTGTGCGCAGTGCATTGCATTAAACTGATTTTAACTCGGCTTTAACTTGACTTTGAACTAAAACACATTTAAATCCAAGTTGTAACTAGCGGTGTCGCGCTACGTTCGCTTGAACTTGTCAATATTTCTACATAGTTGCCGCTGAATCAGCGTTTGTCGAACTTGAAGGCGAAGTCCTTCTATCAGTAATCTGATAAAAGCTATTCTTCCAATAATGCCGGTCTCATTAGCAAGGTGAATGCGGGACAAGTAAATCGTTAAATGGATTCTCGCCATGCCAAATGAGTGATCGCACTGACCCAAACGACCAATTTATCTTCGTCTTTGCCTGCTCGTTGACGCCACAGAGGAACGCTACGGCTTGGATTACTTATAAAAGCTACATGACAGTGTTGTAATTCTGATCCGTGTTTCGTCGCCACCTCCTGACACAGCTTCCACACGTTCTCTTCACTGAAACCAAACAAGAAACTTAATTAGTATCATAGTTTCCTACGTTGAAACACTGCAAAGATTTGGTTTTAGGTATAAAAGAAAAAGAATTATACGAGATGTTGGAAATGTTTCATTTACCATTCTTGCGATTATTCAGAAACATTGAAAATATAAATGAAACATTTTTATGATTTTTTTTTTTAATATTTGTTTATATTTTTAATTTTATTTACGAAATATTTATATAATATTTCATACATTCTAGGAATAATTTGAAGAATCTGATTAATCCAAGCACTTTTTCCCGGAAATTTTGTGCTTTTGCTCGTTAGAATATTAATATTTTAATTTAATTCCTATCCTTGTACTTTGATCAAAATCGGGTTTCTGAGTGAAAGACTGCGTGAACTTGTACTTTTTTACTTTTCAAATCGATCAGAAATCCAAGACTCAGGATCGCGTGCGACGAACGATGCAGCGTAGTATCAGACGTGTTATTAACCGTATGAATTATTAATTGTTTTATGAAAATACGAGATTATTAGATCACAATGGATTGTGGACACACGTAACAATATTTGTCAAATGCTCGGGGCAGAATCACGTCCTCGTTTCGCTTTTTTTCTGCTTTCCATTTTTATTGCTTGCATTCTGCCGGGTGATAATGGAAAACTTGTACCGAGCAGCGGTAGGGTCGTTTATTATTTTGATGCACGTGAAAAGGCAATTTTCTTCGCATAATTTATTTTATTTTATTGTAATGCGTGTTCGTAAATATTGGACCACTTGGCGTAAAGTAATTAACATACCGCATTCGTGCGGCTCCAAACGAAAGCGACATTTTTTCTGTTCAATCTGATAGCCGGAGTAATTAAAATGTATTAAGATATACGCAATAAGTAAAACATGGCGCGCATGATTAGATCGGAATACATTAAGTACAAGTTTTTCAGCTGAGGAGTGGTGTTTTGGATAAAGGGGTAGGGAAGTTGATAAGACGTTGATTTGAAAAATTGTGCGCGAATTCATTCTTTGCGTATTCGTTTTATGTTTTTTACAAGTAAATCAAATGAATAAAAATATGTTTTAAGTGTTTTTCAGGTTGATAGACTTTTTTGCAGAACGAGTGCATATTAATTAGATGTTCATTTTAATAGTAATTTATTAAAATTAAAAGCATTACGTTAAAACATTTTCAAGAGTCTATTGTTTGTAGCATAAGAATATAATCTGTTTTGTAAACATTGTTTTTTGTTTAAACTTCCTCTGGTAAAATATTAACTTGCATTCTTTTTATTCTTCAGATTATTTTAAAAACACGCTTTCATTCTGAAGACCTTTTCATTCAAGAAAAATCGACGTTTTCATACAAAAGCGATTCCATTGTGTCAAGCCAGGAAAGATAGCTTTATCTTAACCCAATAATTTAATGCTGACCTTTTAATAATCCGGAATTCATTTTTCGTTACAACAGACAAATATAACAATCTATTCATTTATTATAAGCATATAACTGGATGTTAATTTTATGTAATTTTCAACAATGAAGCTTTATCATATAATATTTATTAATATTATATAATTTGTAAATATTTTTATCCCATATTTTGTATCAAAACAGCTGATTCAAACATGTTCTTCCTTTGAATAAAGCTCCAATAATTACTCCAAACAATTCTCTTTCCAATTTGATATAATTTACAAAAGCAAAAAACGGAAATAATATGCGCATCGCAAAATAGCGATGCCAACCGTCATTCGAAAAACGCGCGCTTTCGGATGATTGGCGCTCGGAGGACGAATAAGCGTCCTCGAAAATGGCGGGTGCCGTCGGTACGCAGATACGTAGACGAGCGCTCGGTGCGTTAGCGTGCGCCTCCGCAACGTATCGATCCAGCGCGGAAATTGTCGCAGTATGACACTCATTTCCACTAGAGATGTCAAACCCGACCAAATCCTGCGTTCCTCGCGGAATATCACTGTGTGCGACCTACCACACATTCTGGTACCCATTTCCCGCCTTTTCAGCCGTTGTCTCCCTCTTACAACCACCTCCCTAAATCATATACACATTGCCAGTGAAAACTACTTCTGATTAGCAACATCCACTTGCCTCAAGTATCCCGTTCCAATGCCAACTACTTCTCAAGGTTCCATTGTTCGATGTCCTTATCAGTATCATGAATATTCACCTACATCATGTACATTGAACGTGTACCTTCGTCATTGTCATTATTATTGTTTTTGTTTTTGTTGGGTCATAATTTGTTCAGCAATGTACAATTCCAATCCATTTACCTCCCATTCCACAAAAAACACCCTATTGTTTATATATACATTTAACCCACTCATGTTTTCTGTCAGCAAACATCACTCCTTGTTTACATCAAATTAATCTTGGCATCCTGGACCCTCGACGCTCAATGGAATCCCACGAATTCCTGTTGTTGTTGTTGTTGTCTTTAATGGCAATATTTCTATATATTTCTATTATTATATGATCCCTAATATTACTCGATTACTGAATACAGATAAATAGCTGTCATTCAAGTTTGACAGTTGAGGATTCCAAACTTTGAACTCAACCATTCCAGCGTAAACAAAAACACTTAGCTAACTTCGCTTAGCTATCTATCAACTTTTTACTAGATTAGAGATTATTAACCAGACCTTCCCTTCAAGACAGAAGTTGCGAAAAATGATAACATCCTCCGAACATCGCGTCACTCACCAATAGCAGCTCGTGTACACGCAGTCTGCCGACTTGGTAAACAGCGGCACGAGGGGCTTCGTGTTCCCGGTGACGGGACGTTGGTGCTCGACCACAGCCATTGTTCGTAGTCGGAGTCGCGCGGCGTCTCGGCAAGCGCACCCTCGGCTGTCCGCGGGCGTACTACCGCGTGGCGCGGGGCATCGCTGCGTGTCCTCGCGGGTGCCCGGGGCGCCGTTGGGTTCGTCGTTCGCGCGACGTTCGACTGCTCGCGTGCCTGCGAGGGAACCCCTCTCTCGCGCTATTGCTACTATACCGCGCTATTGCTCGCTGAATGATCGCTCGCACCGACACCCGCGGCGCGCATGCTCATCGCCGGCCAACCTCGCGGAAGAAGAGTCACTTATAATTTAGATGCCTTTTTTGCTCGCGCTGTATTGCGGGGTGTTGCAGCTGTTTTCGAGGGGGTGGAATTAAGATTTGGAAAGGGAGAAGGGGGAAGGACAAAGGAAACGTGGGGGAGGCAATGGTAATTGAGTTGTGGGAATGAGGGTAACGGTGGTGGAAGGGGTTGTTAAGTAACGTGGCTGGTGTGAGGATTTGGGGGTAGAAGGAACTTTTCCTGCGAAAAATGGGAAGTGGAAGTTGGAGTTGGGTTGGGGGAATTTGGATTTGAAGGTTTAGAGGATGGTTTTTAGGAGTAGGTGAAGGGTGAGTTGAAAGGGAGGGGGTGGGAAGGGATATGTGGGATTTTGAATGGATAAACAAATTGAAGAGGAACGGGTTTTGGTTGAGAAGTTGTTTGTTAGTTTGTGAGATGAGTGGAATAGAAGACAAATCTCACAATGTATATGCTATGGAAATTGTATTCGGTACAATTAGTGTTGTTACGGGTGTTATATCATTTTTTGGAAAAATTACGTAGAAAGCACGTAGATGTTAGATAAGAAAGACTAGTCCTATATGTAATTATAGTATTTCAATGAAGTGTTCGTCTGAAGAATACATCTCTAATAGTATTTTTCGACAGGAATATGTTATAAGATCATACTGAATTGGAATACATTCCAGTAGGACAAAATGAGCATTTATTGCTTTCATTAAGCAATGTTTAGTAAATGTTATAAACCATTGAGATTTGAACTCGTGACCTTGCGAGTTCAAATCTCAACCCGTGTTTGAGATTCCTAAGAATTCCTAAGAAATTGTTCAATATTTCCTAAGATTTCATAGGAATCGTTTGAGTTTCATAGGAAATGTGAAACATTTCCTATGAATTCCTAACATATTCCTAACAAATTCTTAGGAATTCTTAGGAACTTGAACCACGGGAATGGTTTATACCTTGGATACAAATCGAACACTTTTCCGCTGGGCCAAAGTGGTAATATTAACGGTATTAATGGCAGGAAATATTTTGCCTACTTAAATTCCTTTTACAATATCGTTAGCAATATTACTCTTTTTATTTTAAACAAATACTGAAAATCATTCAAGTTCAGTAATAATCATTAAAGATTTTTTATTTGTTTTTCGTGGCATTTTTCTAGTTCTTCTAGTCTTAGCAGTTTTCTAATCGCCAATGCTCTGTATGGATTCTTATTTTTCTGACATAATTTGTCAAAGATCAATATTCCAACATGTTTATCTGAAGTTGATGGTTTCCGCATCACTATCTCGAAGTGAAACGTCCGAAGGAAATTGATGACTAATTTGCACATCTTACATTTTACCCTTGAAATTAATTAATTAAGCGTTATATTTGGGGAAGAGGGAATGAGAGACGAAAGGGCGTAACTCAGTGAGGAATAATCAGATGTCCATCGACCTGTTCAAGGAGACGATGCAGCTGATGCGTACAATTTTGAGTTAAGGACGGCGGCAACGTAAAACGCTTGGAAAGTCGTACCTCCCGTCGCATGCATCTTGTTTTACGCTGGAAAATAAATCCAACTTTTTCATCGCGGATAATACGAAATAACGCCGCTATCGTACATCAATGATAATTTACACGCTATCGCGGCCCAACATAAATCCGCAGCTCGCAGAATTCTCCTATCGAGTTATTTTACGATCGTTATTTTTAAACACTCTTTTTGCCGGAACTTTTTGTCGAAACGGCGCACCGGATTCCGAAGATAGGCGACTCAGTTTTGCGACAATTTCTTTTAATTGTGTTTTACGGCGTCGGCCGACTTTTATCCGTACAATTTACAGGTATACATATTCTGGGTGAAAAATACTAATACGGATAATCCCGACTGGTGCTTACACTGGATTTGTTCAAGTGGATCTGAATAAACTACCCTATCAGAAACAGTAAACAAAATTGTGTCTTATTTCCACCTTTCGATTTGTTAAATGTACACAGTGTAAAATAAATGGGACACTGGAGCATTTGTGCAAATTTTATGAAAAAAATATGTACGAAATATTTTGCTTATTAGGTATACAGTATCTTATCCTACAAATGTAAATAGGCGTATTAGTTTCTGTTCAGATTTAGACCACTTTTCCCGCATCGCTTACCGAGTTTCTATATTATTTTGAACGCGGCAGTTTTTGTACATAAATCGACTGTCAAGATTATCAACAGGATATCGCAACTGTTCTTTTGCTTCGTGTATAAATGACATATTTTTGTCCCTTCTTGAATGACGAATGTGTGATTTATTGCTATGATTTCTTTCAGGGCTGAAATCGAAGCGTTATGGTATGGAAAGGCATGACCAAATATGTGGGGATCGAAATGGGTTATAGGAACGCGACGCGTCATCTGTTATTGTATCATTTTTTCGACCCTAAAAAGGTGTTTTGAAAACAAAATTGTTTTCTATCATTTTCCTCTTCTCAGCAATGATGTAGACGTTTCATTATATTTATGAAAATATGCATGAATTAACATTTTTATACAATTATTATTATTTTTCTCATTGATTGTGGCAGTTCGATTCAGTAATTTCGAAATTCAATTTTCCTTCTCAGTGCCCTATAATTCATTTTACGCGCCTCAATATAACGCGGCATCTAACCTAACGTTATTGAAATCACGTGACCCAATAAAGTGCGAGCGAGAGAGTAACTTTTACTGTCATCAGACGTGTTATCAATCTGCAAACGGCCGTGTAGTATTCAAAAAATCGTGAACATGGCACTGAATGTGAGCAAAGCAGTGTTCAATCAAGCAAAAACTGCATTGCTGTTATGCGACGTACAGACGGCATTCCAAAAACACCTTCATGAATTCGATAAAGTGGTTACAAATTCGTCCAAGTTGGTGCGTAGAACGACCAGGTGTTCTTGACAGGAAACAGACGAACTTTGCACCGAGAAAAAAGTCCGACGGAAATTACCATTTCAGCTTTTCAAACAGTAATTTTAATTAAGTTGCAGTATAGGCATGCAGTATTTACACTTTTTTCAGCAAATTTAAATCAGGGATTAGAGTTTTTTTTCTTTATGATGAATTTGAATAGAAAGTTGGTATGATCGATGCTTGGAAAAATCATTAGCAAAAATGCTCTCATTCTTCATTTACTTTGTATTGATTGTAAAAATAAATGTTTATGTACTTTTTGCAAAATGACTTCATATTTCTTTTCCTGCGATTTCTTAGAAACGCATATAATTTTTTTTATTTCAAGTTAAATCCCAAGTTTAGTAAACGTTACTGTAAATGATCATTTGTTTTTAAAATAAATTTAAAAATTGGATTCTTTCTCAATCTTCTATCAGAAGTGTAAAATTTGTCATGTTAAATGTATTTATTTAAATTTATTTATTTAACAGGCAATTCAAGTTTTCAATAAAAAACTTTTCATAAATATTCGTTTATCAATCTATTGCATAACGCAGATTTATCGCTATGGACGGACAGTGTTAGATCTAAATTACTAGAATTAAAATGTCGGCACATTTTCCAGATAGGTGCATGTATTTGATCTTATAGTAGGGATTATAAATAATGGACGCGCATTTGATCGCAACACCTGTAAAGGTTCATTGATATAAAAAAAATATTCAGAGCTGAAAAATCAATGTTATGATAATAAATTATATAAAACAAGGAATCAAAGTAATCTCTAAACGAGCGCAGTGAGCTAAGGTTTAAGATTCTCGCAACATCTACTGGACGTTTCGAATTTAGATATATTTTTGGCAACAGTTTGGTAAATTATAAAAAAAGCAAATATACATTCTGGTCGGAATAATAATGCATGCATGCATATTAATAAAAATCTACCAATTGATCGTTATCCATCGGACTGAATTAGTTACAAATTAATTAAGTAAATACATATTTTTACATTTAAAAAATACCCAGTTGAAAAATTCCATTAGAAACCATTAGATACGGATAAAAACTAATGCTAAAAACCGCATAGGAACCAT
>JABFPB010007585.1:0-10876 GCA_022817645.1 Ceratoteleas bidentatus | reverse complement strand
TTCTGAGATGCATGCTGATAATTCAATTATATTTTTTGGATTTGTCAGAAGGTGCGACGTAGAGAAAATATCGGTCTTAGGAACTTGTATCGCATGAAAAGAACACTTATAACGAAGAAGAGGATTTAGGTTTTTTATATCATCGAGAAGCAGCATGCTGGCTGACAAGTAAAATTATGTCAGTCTGTATGGCGAAGGACAAATGAATACATATATATTCATAAAGGAAAAATGTAAACAGAGATTGCTTTTGTTTTTCCTTTCGTTCGTTTTTTGTGTCTTGTAGAATCTATAGAATTGAGCCCCAATACTGTTTACAGACGAAATCCAGTAAATTATTTCTGTAGTGCACTGTTAGAAATTGGGTGTTAAAAAAGTGAAAGGGTGAAAATTTCACTCGAAATCGGAGAAAAATCCACTCCAAACCTTCGAAACATAAATTCCACTCAAAAGTGTAATATATTCACCCGTTATGTGAAGTGAAGTTATGACATGTATTTTTTAGGTTATGAATTCGATGATGCGTCAGTGGTAATGTCACATGACGTAGAGTGAAAAAGTTACACTTCAGGTTGTGAAAATATCAGATCACTGCCAGTGAGGCAATTTGGACGAAATAAAAGTTACACTTTGAACGGTGTCATTTTCTTTCGAAAAAGTGTCACTTTTTATTGAAATTAATTTACACTTCACATCAGAAGGTTTCACTCCTTAGATTTTTAACAGTGTAATACACAGTACTATTCGTGAAGCTGACTTTTTATGGCTCTCAATATTTAACTGAAGAAATTATATTTATTTTTAGATTATTAACGATTAAATGATGTATCTTATAAGACATCATAATTTGGAAATTCTGCAATGTAAAATATATACATTATTAATAGACCTTGGTAACAAGGATACTAAAACATACTATTCATTCTCCACGATAATACTATTAGTCTCCACGATAAAATATGCATAAAATGTTGTTAAAAAAGTTACACCGAACACTTTTGGTCCACTCTGTAATAAAAGTGTTTTATTTCAACATTTTTCTCGCGGAGCTTTTATTTTTAATTTATCATTTTAATATGCATATTAAAGAGATAAGCTAAAAATTAAAACGAAAAAATTAAAAAGAAAAAAATTCGTTAAGACATTTTGAACAAACCACTAGCATATTTTGAAATAAGGAAACTTGATGAACTTGTTTTTGCAGTACACTTTACAATTATTTCTTATTTTATTTGTTATTTATTTCCAATTAATTTCGTAGTACGGTTCATTTATGTTACTTCTATATAAAATCCTTTTGAACGTCCTGTTCTATGGTATCTGTCGTCGACCGGGCGAACGTATCTAAATTGCCAGCGGGACTTGGGGGCAGTAAACAAGTTAGTTTTTCATTTGGCGGTATATTTTTAATTCTGAAGATCGCATAGGTTCGGAGACAATCAATTTCTCAGCAGTGAACATGGCACGCAATACTCATCGGTTTTAATTTATCTGTGCAGGGGAAAAACTGTTCAAATCAGTTGTGTCAGAATTCAGATAACGGCTTCTCTGCAAGTCAGTTGGATTCAGATAACGGCTTCTCTGTTATCTGAGTCGCTTGCTTGTAAGGGTGAGGGCTCCACAGTGGCTTTCCGGCTCCCCCCAGTATACTTTGGGAGCCTTATACTTGCGCCATGGTTGATGATGTTCATGAAAAAAAAACATTTTTGTTAATTTCATTCACGAAACAACTGCAACATTTATTATCGATGAATTCAAACTATTTATATTATAGATCAGCTTCGTTTTCCATTTCAGGTTCAACGTCAATTGCTTTCAGTTCCTGGCCATTATTGTCTGTATCTTCACTATGTTGGCGTTTTTCTTCAACATTGATTTGCACTGGTTCTGAAATAATTTCACCTACGCCGCTGCATATATAGTTATTCGACGAATTAGATACAACTGTATATGGTATCATTGACCGCATAGTTCCTGCAACATTATTCTCTTGGACTTCTCTGTTTTGGCGTATTTCTTGAGCATTCCAGAATTGCACCGATTCTGAATTGTTGGTTCGCGAGTTTTCGACGCTAAAATCGCGTTTACATAGAGTATATTCTATTTCAAACAGTTTCCCACGCTCCCAAGTCGGGAACGTTTAATGCTAGCATTCTAGGTACGCAGTCGCCTTATAGGAGGTTCTTACGCCGGGTACGCACAGTAATCGAAGAAAGAACCAACCCCGCTTGGACACCCACTTATGGCGCGAACTCCGACTTCTAACGGGGATATCTCATTAAACATTCTTTATGGTCCTATTTTCAACAGTTTACCAAATCTCAATAACCATTCTTTATGGTTCTGTTTCGACAGTTTACCAAATCTCAATAACCATTTTTTATTGTTTTATTTCTAATCCGCTTCGCACACGACCAAATCGGTAACGTTTAGTCTAGAACTCTTAGACACGCAGTAGCCTCATAGGGGGTTCTTACACCTAGTACGCACCATAATCGAAGAAAGAACTGCCTTTTGACGATGAAGACCGGTTTTCCATTCCGAACACTTCCGCAACATTTTCGTATGACTGTGTAGTACTTTTCATAATTAAATGTCAGAACAAACAATTCGTTGGAAGGGAAAGCTATGACAAAAAGCCAAACGCAATCTTGACAGATCATCTTCGCTCGTATTTATGGCACCCTATTCGCGATCGTTTGTCTTCTGAAAAGAGACTGAGACATTGTAAATGGGGCTTCTTATGAAAGTGATATAACTTTCGCTAATCACAGGTGTTTCAAACGTTAGTAAAATGACTTTTACAATATTAACCGTTGCGCAGTGGGCATGCATTTCCCTGGGCATGTTATCCGGTTGGTGCGAAAACGCGCGTGTGCCAAGGTAAATATGTTTTTTCATCGAGTTTAATTACGAAATTCTTTTAATTTAATCAACCAGTGTTTTTGTTGCATTCGAAATTTGCATACCGAAGGACCGACGGGCGGAGCCGGGCGCAGAAAAAAGTAATATCCGGGACATGGTAATGCCCTATTTTTCTAATTTCTCCGCCCGAAAGCACCGCAAGCACTTTTTTCAGAATAGACATCCATCATTTCTTTTAATAAACTCGGCCCGATTTCGTACTGAATAATCGGTTTTCACGGCGTTCAATAATACTGTTTCACGATTTACTGTCGATGGGGACGTAAAAATAATGAAACGATTATTTATGCTTGCACGCATATTGGATTTATGGGGAATTAAAACATGCATTTCCGGAATTGTTTTTTTTTTTTGGTAATGAATGCGAGAGCCTATTGCCAGGCTTTTCTGACTGTATCGAAACGTTTCGGAATGCTAATATCCTTTCGTCATCAAGTGTCTTCGACGAATGCAAGTTATTTGAAATAAATGGAGGGATTTGACACCGCGGAAACGTCTTGCGAAATTTATGATGCGACCAAAACGGTCGATGCTTTTTTATTTAGAAAAGCGTGCGACCCTGACAACAATTTATCATAGGTCTGGTGGGTAAATAGCTGGCGCGGTTCCTTGATGTATTTTTTAACTTCAATTAGCCAGCAGGGGATTTGACTGCAGTAATACAATTCGGATTTGTTTTTATCAGTTGTAGCGAATCTGTGAAGTTAGTAATTTATCAAGATTAAAGTATTAATTTGTTTAATCCCTTTCTAATTAGAATCATGTATTTTTAATTACCTTTTAGCCTGTAAAGTTAAGGAATTAGTAGGTATTTTTATCTAAGCAGTAAAATTCATTGTTAAGAGGTAATGTTTGAAGTTTTTACATTAAATATGCAAATCTTGTAGAAATTAAATCATTTGTATTGGTTTCAAATAGACTATTATATAGAATGTGAAATGAAAATTCGTGTTTAAGCTATTTTCTAAGCAATACATAGGTATTATATTGATTAACCGCAGTCGAAACAGTATAAACAGGGTGCGATTGTATTTGTACAGGGTTCAGGGACAAACTTAGATACACTTTCACTGTAAATACTCTCTTCAAATTACGTGTTTCATTCATGGAAATGATATTCAACATGCAGTCGTTCAAAACAATTTTTATATGCAATCTTTATCATTCTATAACAATTCTCTCGCCCACTAAAAAACTTGTTTAACATTCAAATAATTTTTTTCTTCGAAACATACCTTTTTAC
Organism: Ceratoteleas bidentatus; assembly: GCA_022817645.1. NCBI lineage: Eukaryota > Metazoa > Arthropoda > Insecta > Hymenoptera > Scelionidae > Ceratoteleas > Ceratoteleas bidentatus. Next base: position 6,708 of record JABFPB010007585.1, on the reverse strand, counting down.
TATCCGTGGCATCTATCGAAATGAATTAAAAACGATGAAATAATTTTCAAAGATCCATCCAATTGTACTGCACAGCACACAATTTAGAAACTCAAACCACGATTTTTCATACAACGAAATCGTACGAATCTTAGAAACGAAATTACGCTACATCATCCTCCGGCCAATTAAACACTCCCCACCTTAGCCGGCCAATTAAGCGAAGCCATTTTCCACTTCACTTTTCCTGCACCCTCCCAGCATCTATGTTCTGAATCGCTAAGCAAGCTCATAATAATACCCACTCGAAGGGCTAATTCTGGCTATAAATAACTCAACATAATTATCGATTCGCATCGCCATTAAATATCACCGACGTGCATCAATCTTGTAAACATCCGATCGGCCGGGTTTTCGCCTCGGGTCTACGACACCGTCTGAGCGCAGCCGAAACGCAGCCAATCAGACCTTCACCCGGCCGGCCGCCGCCTTTTCTAACCGCAGGCCGTACAATATTGCCGACTGTCATAGCGACACACTATCTCATTCACTATTCATGGATGACCGTGTGGCTGCTAAGCCTTGGCATAGTAACACGATTCGACGTGGCGCGCCAACCATCACGCTAACTTTGCAGGGTCGTAAACGAGTTTCCTTTTTGCCCTCGCGATCGATGAAACGAGTCAAGGAAAGTCTGAATCACGGCCTGCCGGGATCGACGGAATTCGTCGCGCCCGGAACTAGTCAATTGGTAATTAACCGCCCGTTCTGCTCACCCCTCGACATAGAGAGGCGGAAAAGTGCTCGGATCACGGTTGTGGCAACGTTTGCGGGATGGGAGTTTGGAATTGAGAATTTCGAATCAGGAATCTTGCTTTTCCGAACGTTGCCTTCTTCCTGCCTTTCTACTGCCAAACTGTTGCCATGCTTGTTGCCAGACGGTTGCCAGACTAATGCCAGACTCTTTTTTTGTTACGCGGGAGGGTTAATATTGAAATATTAAGTACATTATTTCTTTAAAAAAAAATTTTTTTTTTAAGAAATACGATTTGTATAAATCGTATTTCTTAAAAATACGATTTTTAAGAAATACGATTTATACGTACAAAATACGATTTGTATAAATCGTATTAACAAATGTAAAAATGCTACACATTCTGCATTTCTCATAGATACTGTATTTTCAAACAATTTATTTAAATTCTAATTTATTATTTTTTATTATACATAATTCTGAAATTACCTTCACCATTTTCAAAAGGCAAACAATTTATATACATATATAAATGTTTATTTCAATGCTCGTTCACTAAAAGGCATGGTAAATTGAACCATGATTCCCGTGAATGCGAATAAAAACATTTTTCCGTGAATACTTTCCAGACAAAACGAAAGCATATGCCGGTTCGTTTGTGACGAATGTGACATTGAATTTGTCGGTGCGAATGTTAAATTCATCAGCCAGGCTTTTCCGCGAGTGTGAGTCCACGCTTGCTGGTGGGAGCGTGTATATTTTATTTGAACTAGACATGGAGATAAGGCGGCGAATTCGTGCGCGATTATTTATTTGCGGCGACGAGTCGCGCACCGTCGCATAACATTGAAACTGTCGTTTCATTACCATGTCGGTGCATTAGGTGCACACTCTCGGGCCGAAGTCGTCGATAAGTTGAGTTGCCGTGAACGATGTGGAGTGTTTTGCAGCGTGGTATTTTTGCAGAATGTGTTTGCCCGGATCAAGGTGATGATTTGATTTTTATCAAAATTTGGTTAAAACATTTTTAAAGCTGATCGAGAAATCTCTTTTAGATAATTTGTAGAAGGAGAAAGATTTGAGTTTATATCTTTATTCAACCTACCGGGAAAAGAATGAAAGATAACCTTTTTTCGTTCGAGAACCGAGATAGAAATTAAACACAATTTAATGTTTTACAATAGCTTCAATTCATATATGGAAAACAAATAAAACTCGTAACATCTTCTGTGTACATTGAAGCTTGAAGAATTTTTCCGTTTCGTAAATGTTACTTAAAATATGTGAGACCATACTAATATAAACACAATGAAACACAAGAATGAAGTTGTCTCAAATATACAACTTTCATTGTACTCAGACAATATGGCAACTGTACTAGACGAAAATAGTCTAAAACCAGTTTCACGTTTCACTGAAATAAAACCTGTCCAAATCATGTTCCCATGATTTATACCATCCACAGTTACCGATTACCTTCTATTCCACCGCAAACCAATCCTTTTCAAAAACACTTTGCCAGACTTTAGTTTCCCCGACTCTTTTGCGATGAAAAAGTCATTCCCGCGCTTTTTACTCTCCTCAATTACAGCAACCCGTGGAAAATTCCTTGCTCTACCAGAAATCGCGACCGGCTTTTTGCCGCCATTTGTTAACCCCACCTCGCCATCTCGGTCAAAATTACGCGCAGACCTGTTCGCGACCAGATGGAACTGCCTTCCCTCTACTCGACTGTAAGATTTCCGGACCATCTTCCTCCACAGCCGTTACGGATCGCACCAATATTTATTCTCGAAATAGAGCGACGATGCTCCCATACACATGCGTATCTCGTCCTTGGCTATGATGCAAGGTATAATTGTTTCGGCGATGAACTATGCTCGTCGTTATGATAACCGTGCTATTGTGGTGAAATTAACCACAAACGTTAGCTGCCGGTTAGTCGATCGATACTCGAAAGATAACGTGGCATCTCGCTAAGACAATGAACGTTGCAGATTAGAACCGAGATATGTCGGAGATAGCGGCTCTGGAGGCCGGATGCATTGGCGATGAAGAAAATCGCACGTATAGACACTGCGTTTTTTCCCGTTTCAAAGGAGAATTCGATGTCCAACGTGACGTCTTTTTGGGCAACGACAGAGTCGGGTTCACAGCCGCAACTGCATTTGAATATTTGACTGTCGAGCGATGAGCACGAGTTCGGGATGAATTCACGTCGAAATGGCCCGCGTCTTATGTAAACGCGCGTTATTTCGGCGTTTCGTCCTCGGACAACAAAAGCTCTAATTTTACTCTCACGGCGGCTACGGTTACACTTAGCCCAAATCCTTTGGACTGCATAGAAGTTTGGTTGTACAACAAGGTATCGAACTTAGATGCATCCGCCATTCTGTCGGCGCGTTTCAGTACGGCTTATCATTGTCTTGCGCCGCGAGCTTGAATTGAGATGGCTATAATAAATCGTGAACAATGCACCTTTGTACTGTCTTGACGGTTATATTGGGACATTTTTATCGGCGGATTGTCGTGGGGTTAAAAGACGGTCTGAGGATGTGGCTGAAATTAATGGAGCTGATTAGAGAGGATTAATAGTGGATTGTTTCAATAATATGATGAATGGAACGACATCCGCACAAAATTTGAAATAAATTGCTTCGGTTGTTGATTCAGCGGTAGAGATATATGTTTATACTGCAGCATGAAAATGAAACCGGGAATGTGTAATTAAAATATGAATAAGAAAGTTATGTTCTTTTTTAAAAACGAATATGAAGTTTAGAATTACTATTTATTCATGTCTGATTCAATCTCATTAACAATAACTTAGAGTTCAATGCACAGCCCTGGGTCAATAAATGATTTACAGATAAAATTTCAAAACATAAACAGTGAAATTTTGTTTAGTAAGTTAGATACATTTACTTTATCAATTGTTTACCATTGAAACTGAAGTAATGTAATAACAATTATTTTTTTTATTACTGCGAGTCTAATACAATATTTTGTTCAGGCGATATATAATGTCTCTCGGGATGGCGTTTTGTAATTGAAAACGTACGGTGCAAAAGTATAAACCATGTTGCCAAAACGAAAAATTCGTCTTATTACACGATAAGCGTCCCTTTTTATAGTAGAAACGTGTGACAAATAGTGCAATAAACTTTTATCATGATTCAGCTAAATCAGCTTTATATCTACGTCTTTAATTTCATAAAACGGTTATTTCATATTTTATTTGATTAAAAACAGCTTTTACAGCCCTTAACCTGCTAAGTGAACGAAAAATTAGATATACTTTCGTTTAAGGACGTGCTATTCCTGCAACAAGAGACCATTTCTTACGGATTACGAGAAATCGTATACAAATATAAACATAAAGATTATTGTTAATAAAAAACGCATTACCAATTCAACAAATGTTCGTAAACAGAAATGTTTTACAGAATTTTTTAAATTCCTTTTTAGATCATCTACAAAAAATCAGGCGACTCTTCAATACTAACAAACTGCGTTTCCATAAATTGTTTTATTTTATTCAACATAAAAATGACTTTTATCCCTCTCAAACACCCCTAACTCTGGCATCGAGAAATTAAATAGCTAATTTAGTCCGATGATTCCCCAACGATCTCCAAATTCTGATAAATCTCGTTTCCAAAAGACGGCAACAAATCGTGGTGCCCGATGTTAACAGGGAGCATCTGCGGGAAGACGAATCGGGGTCACGTTGACCGTAACTTAGACGGGAATTAATAAATCAGGTACTCGACTAATTAGGTGTTAACACGCCAAGTATCGGATGACCTCGCGGGGGGTCGTGTTTACGCTCGCGTGCGCCCACGTGGGGATCGAAACGCGCGCGGAATTTTGCGAAATCTTGGCACCGTCGAATAGTTGGCAAAATTCGCGTTTGACACCGAACTTAGCTTCGCGGTACACGACAGCATTAAGCTCAATTATCGGGCCCCTGCATTACTCTTGAGGATCGCAGTTGGATAATTGGCGGAATTGAGATGAACGGGGTGCTCGCGCAGATCGCTGATAAAAATAAATGTCGCGTCCGTAAAGCCCCGGCTTATCGACCATCAAACGCGCGATGAACTTTGTTTCGCGGAAAAGTTGGCGCGTTTTATGAAGGCTGTTAAAAAAGTTCGATTTAAGTAAACTGAATCTTCTTAGAACAAGTGGAACCGCTTGAGAGTAATCCGCTGAAGTTGAACTTCGACCACTTTTGTTAATGCTTGTTTATGCACACTTCCGTTGTTTAAATGGTGAACGGCAACGCGCCGTCGAGAGAAATTGCACCCAGGTTGGAGGGGTTTGAGAGCTTTGGGTGATTTGTTAACGACTTTGTTGTATTAACATCTTGGGAAACGCGAGAAGTTCGACAAGCTTTGCTTCTAATTGGACAATAAAAAATGTAATGCGATCAGTGGGGAAGGAAGAAATTGGGATTTTATTTAATTGGGGTAGGCGAAAAGAATATATTTGAAATAGATAGAATTTAATGAAAGGTAAGCGTGAATCAATCTGAGGGGAAGTATTTTTGAGGTTACCAAGTGATTTAGTTCTTCTTCTTAATAGCACATTTTTTGAAAGTAGTGTGGACAAGGAAACAACAAGAAATCTGCTTAGGCATACTTTATTTACATTATTATTACAAAAAACAAATAAAAATTTCACTATTTCATAATTTTCAGAATTTCCTTTTGACTCGAAAGGAATTCTTCTTGAGGCAAATATCAATCCATCATGAAACCAAAAGAATCTGTGTGATTCAAAATCTTTTAAGACTGTCGAAATTGGTATACCAAAACCTTTATTTCAATATCAAAAAAATATTGAAAGAAAAAATCAATCAAACATCTAACAAAACGCGACTAAAATCAAAAACAGACTGAACGGAATAAAGCTCCAAAATGACCAATCAATCTTTTCAAACTCCACAACTCTTTCCATTTTTGCAATGGCAGCGTTCTAACTCCAATAGCCCCTAATGACGATTTCTTTCGATTCCTTTACCCCGCCAGTTCTCCTGAAAGCCGCCAAAAGCCCGTGATTGCGTTCGCAACTCGGCAAACGAACGTGTTTGCAAAACATTTTCACTAAAGGGTTAACAACTAATAACTCTCGCGCGAACAATAGGCAGGAAAGCCGAGCCGCGCGGCGCCTTTGCATGACAATGCCGGCGCCGTAATGAATGATCGGCATTGATAAAGAAGAGCGGATAAATAGCCGGCACCAACGGTGGAATATGCAACTGGTTTCGCGCGGTCGAAAGTATGATTGTGCATTGTGCCGTGATTGGGCCATTGTCGGCAATCCGCGCTCACTCGAATTCCGCGATTGCCGCTGTATCTCGCGACAATGACACTGTGTGGCGTTTAGGCTGGCGCATAATCGGCCAAGAAATAATAAGACCGGCTGCACTTCGTCAACATTGGTGGTCGGGGGAGCGTTTATCGTTGCGCCGGAAGCGGCACCATTGTGCCCGATGAAACCCAAAAGCCCACATTAGTTCTTATCATAGCCGAAAACGGCACAATATCGTTGGACAAAATTTCCCTAAAGGGAAAATTAAATTACCCATTTTCTGCTCGAATATCCCGCACAGAAAAAATATATTCGCAGAATATATTCTTGAAAAAGGAAGGACTTTTTTTGAAAAAAATTTTTCACTAAGGTGTAGAACATGAAATTTTACTTCAGAAAATGTCTAATTGATATGTTTATTGTAAAATTCATGAGAGTAGATAGCATTAAAATATTGTCAATATACGTTAAATTCTGATCAAACTTCAAATATGTTTGGAATTCATGTAAATTGGACTTTTAACTACTCAGAAATATATTTAAAACGCCAATGAACTTTTCATGACATGAAAAATTGATTATTCGCAATCCCTACAATTATATGCTAATCTTAATTTGTTATCGGTTTTATTATAAGAGGTTATGAAATTAGTCATTAA
>JABFPB010007584.1:0-10880 GCA_022817645.1 Ceratoteleas bidentatus | reverse complement strand
ACGCAACACGGCGGGAAAGGCGATTCCCGACTCGTTCCTTGTAACACTCGGCTTCGCCTCGTGCTACAATACACTCGTCGGGAATCGCCTATTTCCCGCCCTAGTTCCGTAATATACTATTCCTTACTCGGGCGGGAACGCAGGCTTCCCGCTCCCTCGTAAGGAAAAATTTCGTACACCAGACGGGGGGGGGAGGATTTTGATTTCTCTCTCGTTTTTTTGCAGAACTCGGCTTCGCCTCATTCCGCGAAGTTCGTACACTCGTGAAGAAATCCGAAATTCCCTCCCTAGTGGTGAAATGTACTATTGCATCTGCCTTTTGATAGTGCTAGAGAGTATATTAGAAAAAAAGTTGTCTCATAGCTGTTTCATTTGAGATATTAAAACATATTTGATGTTTCTCTTGGGTAAAACCGTTTTGTTGTGAGAAACTTTTTATGTTATAAACTGTAATAAAGTGTTTCAAAATGAGACACTTGTTTTTATAGTGTAAGTAACTGCGATGTATTTTTTCACTTCAGGTAGTGGTTTTAGGTTAGTTTAACCCTCTAACAGGGAGTGCTTATCCTCTCCACGCTCATGCGTTTTGCGCCTTGAAGATTAGAGGTTTTATTGTTGATGCATCGTCGAATGAACATACGAATTCATGCAACGCGCGCAACTTTTCAGACACACTTAAGACGATATTCAAACTGATTGATTAAGCCCTCTACGTTCATAACAAGAGGGTTTCGGATGGCATCCCGAAAGAGGGTTAAACTTTTTGAATACATTTCCATAGCATATAATATTTAAAATCAGATGACACAGCATATAATATGTAGTGTTAGCTGTTACAATTATACAATATTATTGTGTAATTGTACACATTTGGATATACAGAGTAAAATTCTCGTAAGAGGTTCATATACATAATATAAGTTTCATTTTTCAAAATACATCGTTATTTGAATAAGTTTATGTATCACTGATGAATAGAATAATTATTCTTACGTTGAGAATAAAACTTCCAAGAGGATTTTATTCATATTATAAGCGGAAATATCTCTAATGGAAAATCCACTGATAATAAGATCATTTTTCTCATTATGGAAAGACTACTTTTAGTGTGTAAGAATTTTAGAATCTAGACAAACTCTGATTCCTACTTCAACAAATGGAATGAAGCGTTTCCCTTTCGGTTTTCAGGATGGGAAGTCAGGTTTCCCGATATGCTTAGGTTTCGGATATGTGTGCGATGAAAAATTACTTTCATCGCAAGTAATGGTTTCATATGAAGTTGCGTTGCTTCTGTACTGAAAAAAAGAATATATAATAAACAACGCAGATCGCGTTGTTTAGTAGAACACAAATTGGGTTACAGAGCATTACGTTTTTAAACTTGTTACCCATACTGGGTGGATGTATGAAATGTATACCATCGTCTTCAATCGCTCGTCTAACGTCGTCGCTTCTTCAACGTTACGTGAATAATCTATCTAATTTCTCTGTGGAAACGTGTATGTTCTATGGTCCTGAATTCATTTATAGTCGGAACACAGTCGCAAATGAGTCGGTAACATTATCAGCGGAATGGTATTCATTTTGTAACAAGTTAATTATTCAAGAATGATTAGTGTACCCTTAAATGTAGCTATCCGGAGAGAGATATGTGTATGCCAATATAAGGGAAGTAAAATAATAATACTGCGCTAAATGTCATTAACCCAAAATGCACTTGGAATTAGACTAATTCCAAGAAGAAGGAATGACATTTGTATGCACAAAACAATGACGAATGACTGTAACGAAATATAGTGATGGGAACTGCAATGGATGTTTATTCATATCTGTAAGAAGTCACGTGAATGTGAATGAAGTCATATTTTAACATATATTTGTTCAAAGGAAAGACAAACTTTTACACATGCATAAAAAATTCGACATGTTTACTTTATAAAGCGAGTAGAAGAAAATTCAATACTTCCTCTTTAGTTGGAAAAGTGAAATGGAGCTGAAATAGCTCCTATATCTTACAAAAAATATCCTTTTTGTATAGCTGTTTTTGATCCTTTCAGCAAAATACTATTGATTTTATATAGAAGAGATGACAAATGGAAAATAATTTAAAAATGATAAATCATTTATATATTTTATCGACAAATATCACAAGATGCTATAGTTTAAGAAAATGTATTTATTACCTCGACAATTTAAACGAAACATTAATTTTATTTACTCTTTCTCTTTCATTAAACGATTTCTCCATGGACACACTTTATTTTGCAGTGCTGAACAAATTTGATTAGCACATATGACGTTTATTTGGAGAAAGTCTAAATTAAACATGACATTGTTCCGAATGAATTATAGGTAATCGCAAAAATCAGTTAGTACTGAATTAATCACTAATCATTTAAACGATTATTTACCCCTTAAAAAAAACTTCAAATAATCATAGCATTTGCTTAAAGGCACACCGTTTTTTCAAGCAGGAAAAAGTTTTACCTTCGAAATGAAAGATTAACTACATTACCAATGCGTTTTCTTTACAAACACGAATCTGACTAATTTGAATTATAATGCCAGTTCTACAATCACGTCAAAATGAAATAAGTTTGTACATCGTTTGACTGGACACATATAAAGGGTTGATACAACCAAGTACATTACGTGCAAATGTACATTAAGAGAAGATAATACAAGCTGTATAATCGGGATTCATATTTTAACAAAGCACAGTCTCTGTTTGTATATCTTCAGCCAACATTTAACCCTTTTATTCCGAATCGACGAACCAGAATTTCCGACGATCGACTACAATATCCCGTATCGCCACATGAAACAATATAACGTATATTCTCACATCCAATACCCATCATCGGAGTTCTGTCTAAAAATTGAGCCCTTACATACACCGTCTTGCATAATTCCAATTATCTCAAAAGATTTGCATCAACGTTTTTGACCTGGAAAACTTGCGAATGAATTGCAGTCAGACTTTGTTAAATTTTTTAAAAAACTTTGTTAAAATTTAAAGTAACAGAATTTAGTGTTAGTTTGTTTCTCTCTTCTTCCGTACAACTAATTATTCTATAAAGAATACATGACGTTTATATATTATATTTATTATATTCTTTAAAATTTTTAAAGCAGTATTTTGGAATCTATTTAAACGTAGAAGTAATATCGGCATAAACACTGTAAAAACTGTCGGCTTAATTTGTAGACATTTTTAAACACCTAACAGCGTCTTAATAAAGACTATTGTATTTAGATAGGAGACTAGACTCGTGGCGTCTGAATGTCTTAAAGTATGACAATATGTGTCTTACTTTAAGACATTTGGCGGAAATTAAGACGTCTAAACCTGCAGAGTTTTTACAATGAAGGTAGTATATAGAATGAAAACGGCAAGTGTGATTTTATCAGTTGCGAAAAAAAATTCGCGTTTTACTTTACCAAACATACAGGACGCCGACGCCCAGAACTTTTACATTTCGTCACACGTTATCGTGTTCTAAATTTTGGTGTATTATTTGCACAGAGTATTATTGCGCCAGTTCTGAATCCCAGTTAATTAAACAGATCAGTCATTTCGAATGATGTTCGAAATGACTAATCTCTTGCTGAATTCAGCTGCAAGTAAATTCAAAAACTCATTTCGAATTTTTACTTTGATTTATTTTCTGCTACGTTGCTCCTGGTGTGACTGAACTCTGCATTGTTACAATCTGTTTTGACACTTGTGTATAGTAAAGTTTCGGTTTCCGGCATCAGGAGTGAATATGTGAATAAATGAATAAGTCCTGTAAAGTTAACGCACGTAAGAATAATGAATCGAACGTGAATGACATTCAACGTCCAAAATCTGAAAGAGATGCATTGTTATTCATAATGCATGAAATATGAATCAGGACTTAAACCCTTTCAGATATTGAATGTCTGAAAATGTTCCTGTTCTAATAAATCTATAACACTAAAATCGTTATATGTTATGTCTGAAATAAGATTTAGAGTATCTCAATTTATTATTTACTGCAAAACGCATAATATTGGAATGAAAACAAAAACGCATTCTTGAAAATCATTAGCACAGTCTGAAATTAACTCAGATATGTGCGAGATCTTAACTACTTTCAAAATATTACTTGAAAGATAATTTCATAGCTATACGTGGAAGTGATTTCCCCACATTTATACTGTAACACCAGAGCATGTCCACGTATATCACTAAAGAGCCGATTTCATATCATATGAAATTTAATTTTACTATATACGTTACTCAGAAGTATGTAACTTATACCGATATTCCGTAACCAATTTCGTGAGTATCTCACCGCTTTAGAAGCGAAGCAGCTAATAATTACCTCTAGAATCAGTATTTAGAAAGTCAAAATATAATATCTTTTGTGCATGATCATTTCCTGGCATTTAAATCAAGATTCACGGTGAAAAAAACTATTGTCCCGAAACCGAATTAATTTTAATCGCAGCAATGATGTTAGTCCACGACAATAGGATAAGTACATCATGAGTCGAATTAACGACAATGGTGTATTATGCAATTGGACAAGGATGGTCATCGAGTGCGAGGTTTACAGCACGAGTCGAAAGCAACTGTTGACATCAAGTTTACAATCGCTTGTCCACCGTGCTGTGTACTATATTTTATGCAACAAGCACGCGTAAAATACGGATTTATACACCTATCCAGCATGCGACAGTGCGTATTTTAAACCCAAAGTAACTGCTACACTTTCTGTGCTACACTTAAACGTATAAACTAAACTATATTTGGTAACAATTGCGATTTTCGTTAACATGCAACCAAAATACAGTTATAACAAGTATTTTTGCTGAAAGAGAAAAAAGCCCTAACGATTTAAAGCGCCGCTTGGCATAGCTAATTTGAATGGGTATTTAAAATATCACAGTAACGAAAGACTCGGGGCGTGACTAGAATGCATAAAACAGTTACACGATATTAAACAGGTAACACGAAAAAAGATGTGACCAGAAGGCAAGAAATACAATTACGAAGAGAAATATTTCTTCCAAAATAAATCGTTGAATTGGCAACACTTTTCATACAATCAAGGCGGATAGTTTTAAAAAAATGTTGAATTGGAAAGTAGATAAATTGTTTGAAGATGTATTTTATGACAATCACGAAGATCTCTCGAATTTGTTGTTAAATAATTATAACCTGCGCAGATAAATTAAAGGCAGGATCATAATCGCCCGTTGCCATACTCATGCCATATTGTTGCCATCTTTTTGTTTAAAAGTCAGATAACACCTTACTAATGCCTTACTATGCCTTACTTTTGGCAGACTTTCTTTTCCGCTAGGGTAATTACAAGTACTAATTATAATGAATATAATTATAATAATTCATTTTATAATATCTAACGTAATATTTTTAAAAATATGGAACCGGTTTCATAATATGTATAATGATAATCTAAGGAGAACTATCACAACCTATTCCATTTATAGTAGTCGCAAATCAACAAGCATAACTAAATTGTCTTGTTACAACTGAGAACTAGTCAGCATTGCACTATCGTAATATTCTTAACTGTTTGTTTTTCTTCAGGTGATAAAACAACTAATAGTTATATCAGCTAACGAAATAGGTGAAAGTTGTGTTTCGTTATAAAATTATTAGGTAGACTAGAATGCACAAAAACGTAAAAGTCTAAGATGTAATATTAATCCTTTAGTTTAGCAACATAAATTTATAACATAAAATATGTAGCACATTTTTTTCGATATTTATTTTCTTCTGCAACAGATATTCGTAAGTAAAGTTTGGTTCTACGGTGAAAGTGTAATATTGACAAGATATCTTGCTAATCGTGAACTTTATCTCCAAATCGTGAAATGTATCTTAACCAAACATTCACTGATTTGAAATTTAGGTCGAATAATATGCAATCATGTTGCTATACGTTATTTTGATTTGATTTTGACTGATTTTTTTCCAAAAAGAAATTCGCAATTGGAAATCAATGTAATATCAAAATTAATTTAATATCATTTCTGTGTAATTGTTTTAACTGTTTTATAATCACTTTAATTGTCGCTTTTAATTTTTATGTCCAACTCATTGCCGCTCGTTTTTCATTTTAATCACCATTATTAATGCTTTAGAAACCGGAGAAAGTACGCTTCCTGCATTGCAACTCAATTTCGTAAAAATTGAGTGCCAATCATAACGACATTTTACCGGAGATACCAATTATACCTGAGTGAAGACATCGTCAAGTTTTTAGTTAATGATGCATCCGAAGAAATGCAATGACTGTAATTATTCAGACGAGTGCATTTAAGTTTCTGGTGAATTACGTCACCTAAAAGTTGCAGTTTTATCATCAGCGAACAAGTACAAATTAGTTTACCACGTTCGAGTAAAAGTGGTGGATTATCTAAGAAGTTCCCGCTGAAAGCCAAGCCGGCTCTTTTCTGCCGCGACTTTTTACAGATTAATATCATTAGTCGGTAACGTAGAATGCTTCGACGAAAAACACGCCGATACTCGAATGTTCTGCTGTACCAGCGGAAGTGATCTACGTACGGCAACGCGAAATTTGATCGTATAAATTAAAGCTCCACACGACATCATCCATATATAATTAGCGATCATTAAATTAGATATTATTCCACAATCTGTTGACGAACAAACTTATCCGTACATATGAAACACTAATTAAGATAAGGAGTTTCGCCAAGTTAAATTCACCTGATTCGGCGAAGAACTTGCAAATCAGGAGATTCACGCATATAAATTAAACCTGAGCTGAAGTTTATCACATCGGAATGAAATAATTAATTGAACAAAGTCAGCGACGAAGAAGAAGTTAATAAAATCGGTAGTGTTTGAGATTTTCTTGCTGTCGACGAGCCGAATTTATCTGACAGACGAATTGTTCACCTTATTATAATTATCTTAATGCCACGGGGAATTTGTTAGTCCTCTTTGTGGAATAATTAAATTTCTGTCGGATATTTTGATTCGCTTCATTTTTCTCTCATCAAGATTATCATGGCCATCTGCAACAAACGAAACTGCAATCGTTTTTCAATTTCGCTACTTATACACTCTTGACGGCTTCCTTAAATGTTCTATTGTCATAAGCAGATTCATTAAGAAGAAAAACAGGTTGCCTGAGGCATGTCATGGTTCCACAAAACCATGATATGAATCTGAATGTGATAGTGTCATTAAAAAAAAATATCAAGAGCGATCAATTGTTCAATAGTTTACTATAAGACGAAATTGCCGTTTTATCTTTATAAAAAGTGCGATTGAAGATTTATTTGGAAATATAATTTTAATTCTTTCAAGACTGGAGAACCAGAAACAAATAATAAAAAACTTACAAAACAAAATCAGTTGACATGGTGATATTTTTTACTTACTCCAGAAGATGTTGTGAATTAATAATACAGATTAAAATGATCTTTAAAGCTCACGTGTATAATTACATTTTACTTTTTATATGTTCAACTTTCGTTTTTCCAATCTCGCGATCCAAACAATATTACTACTGCTGCAATTACCATAAAACTGTAACGCTTCGTACCAAGCCGACTTTGACGATTCTTGACACGTATTTTATTCGCGTGGAAAAATTATATCGGAAATTGAGGCGAGATTGGCATTTGCAACGAAGAAGATTATGGGAAATGAGAGGTAGCGTCAACAAAGGCATTCATACGTCTATAGTAAATATGTTTTCATCAGACCGTGGCTTAGTGCCGAAGACGCGGGGAAAGAATGGAATGATAGCAAGAGTTGCCAGTTATTAATTCCCGAAAGCTGATTTGAATTCCGATTCTCCACCTAAATGTTTTAGTTCTTCGTCCGTTGCCAATGTTAAAAAGCGAATCCACGCAAACGTGCTCCGCACGTGAAATACTTAGTTCGTTTCGCTAAAATACCCCGTGAAACGAACTAAGAACAAGACCACACTAGATCTGCATTAGCGTCGATCCCTTTTTCGCCTTATCATTACGTTCGTTTGAACGAACTGTTAATTAGCTCCCACTGTATCCCGAGGAAAGAATTTCTGATTCAGTTTAACTTTAACTCCATTTGCGCCAAGTACTTGTCTGGAATTGAACGTTGCTTCCGACCGTGAGACCCGTTAAACTAATTGCCGAATTAACGTTTCAAATCGCAATTGTAATTCCGTTTACAAATTCTGCTAATTATTTGTCTATTTCAACGTCTTTCCACGATACAACAGCCGTGGCACCGAATCCACACCGGAACCAAATCCACGCCGGTCGACCGTAGTTACACCTCTTTCCAGCTTCGGCAGCAAAAAATTCAGCCACTAAAACTGTGGGTTTAAACTAACAACTATAAGGACGCTCCGTTAGCTTACATTACGAAGCAGCTGATATGGAAGTGAAGTTCAAAATTCGCGCTCGAAAATGGGTGGATGAAACTGGACAAGTTCCACGTCGGCCAGCAGAATCGCGCCATTTAATTCCCCTTATAGGTTTTTTGCGTTTCGCATGGAAGGAAGCCAGAGCCGGAAGATCCGGCTCGATCGTTTATACGCGTTTCCACTGCGAATCACGATTGCAGCGAAACGAGACTGGTGACGTTAACCACAATGGCCGGCTATTAGATTAACGGTCGTTCCAACGTATGTGACCGTCTTGTGCGAACGTAATGTGATACCTGTATTTGACTTGTCGAACGAATAACAGAAGCATGTATTTATTTAGCAATATATTTGTTTTTAAAACCGTATAATTTTTTTAAAAATTCAGGCAAATAAGAGTTATTAGTAAAATCCCAAAATTGTATTGCAATAAAAATAAACGAAGGGTATTAACCGTAATTGTATATATTGGGACAGTAAGTTACCCCAAGCCTCTAACAAGTAAATTATCTTGTCGGTTGTCGATAGTATCTACTTTGACCAAACTGACCGCAAGATCTGCTATACATTTTTATTTCTCACAAAAAATAGAACATATTTCACAAAAACAAAAATTATTTCTTGCAAAAAACAATAGTATTAAAAGATTATACAGTCATCATAACAGAGTTTTGAATTGCAAGGTTTTTCTGTAATGAATTGAATTTTCTGTTTTTTCGTTGGATACCTCGATTTCCAGTGTCAAAGAGCCCGCTAAAAGATTATGATGATTGGATCACGTTACCACGCAAATTTTCTGTATCGACTCAGCCGTAAATTAAATGATTATATGATATTCTTTTTTCGACAGAATTAGCGGAATGAAAATGTGGCGCGTGTGATTCGATTATCCCTTGCAAGCGCATTTTAATACTTAACATATTATGCCGGTAAAGCTCTCGAAGCCTTGCTATAGTCATTTTTGGTAATGAGTTTCCGGTTATTGGATTCTGTATGGGTTACTTCGCAGCATGTTTTAGTCCGTGCATAAGTTAGCT
This sequence comes from Ceratoteleas bidentatus, assembly GCA_022817645.1. NCBI lineage: Eukaryota > Metazoa > Arthropoda > Insecta > Hymenoptera > Scelionidae > Ceratoteleas > Ceratoteleas bidentatus. The sequence continues at coordinate 1,459 of JABFPB010007584.1, read as the reverse complement.
TGTATAACATGATAATATGCTGTTATCAAAAATTTACCACAACTGATTGACGAGTTTGGAGGGTGTCATGAATCTTTAGTGTTATGGATGGATAAGTGAGAGGCGAGTGCTAAAATACCTGTATTTTTACTTTTGGAGCAAGATATGGGTTCATTTCGTTTATTTCGTTTGATTTTGGAAGTTAATTGAGAAGTTTGTCGATATTTAATTTACATGTGAGCTGTGGTGAAATCACTCGAAACTTTGAAAGTTCAAGAGTGATTGAAATTGAAGTTGTGAACAATTATTAAAATTCAATTACAATTAACATGGAATATTAGAACAGACGAAGAGAATTGAAAATTGTCGATTCTGTTGGAAGTGAAATTGGGTATTTAAGGATTTGCATTGAAATATTCGGATGAGATAGTTTTGGGTAAATAGTCAACACCAACATCCACAGAGAAATCCACTGCTTATCGACGGTCAACAATGTCTTGAGGTAAAATACAAATATTTGCTAAGTTAATAATGACAATGAATGCTTAGCTATGCATTGCCCACCAATTATAACACATTTGCCGAGCAATTCTTTACTTGAGGACATCTGGAGATGTGATTTTGAAAATTTATTGACAATGCAGTACTTTACACTCGCATTAGATCACTGAGAAAACTGATTCGTAAAATCTAAGAAAAATTCGTTCACTGTGCGATATATATCGTAAAAGGTACTAAGAATTCGTACTTTCCACTATAGAAGCATTTCCACTATATTACATTTTTTTGAAGAGCTCACCATTTTTATCCTTAGTAATTAATTTAAAATAATATTTCATTGCGCTCAAATGTTACATTACATAATCATGCCGCATATTAAATGAATATGATCTTTATTGGACATTGGAAAACATAATTAGTTACTTGATAAGGTATTTCAAATGTCTTTATTTATATGCACAGGAAATTTATTTGAACGAATTAAACTCCGAGATACGTGATTTCGTAAAATACAGCAACAAATCCGTACCAACTGCAAATTCAGTTACTGAAGTTTCGCATTTAAACCAGTAAATGAATAACTTTACGAAATAAATTCGCAGGTTGTTCAAATTGTCTGCAATATATAACGGATTCGCTGTTTTGCAAAGCAATTTATCCGAATCTGTTAACTCAGTCGTGGAGAGTAGGGTATTGTAGGTTGCCTAAAAATAATCGTAAATATTATTGCTTTATATTGTTTTTTTGTAAAAATTGCCAATTGAATTCCATTATTTGCATAATAATGTATAATTGTGTGTACTTATAAGTAGTTAAACAGTTATTATTGTCATTAACCCTTTCACTCCCGAATGTTTATTTTGGAGCAAAACACAATAAAAGACCATATTTCAGAAAATGGTCATCGAAAATATTGCAAAAATGCATTTAACCATTTTTTGTTTATTTTGCAATTATTTCATAAATAAACAATCGTATA
>JABFPB010007583.1:0-10876 GCA_022817645.1 Ceratoteleas bidentatus | reverse complement strand
GCCATATTATTGGCAATGCATTGGAAATGTACTGTAAATATATTGGCAATATATTCGCAATATATTTGCAATATATTGGAAATATATTTGGAAATGTATGGGAATTATATTTAAAATATAAAATTACCATTGAATAATAGTAATTACTTCTGAATGGTCATAATTGGTGATGAATAACAATTGAACGGTGATAGTTACTATTTCCAGTTGTATTCAATAATCAAGTCCGTTAGTAATTGGTTACTAATTGCTGAATGGTAATGTTTATTGACTTAATAGTTGTAATTACTCATTTTTATGATTAAATTACAAATTAAGTAGTGGTTAAAATCAGTAAAATTAATTGGGGAAATTTATTGTCCGACAGTTCTCATTACTTAATTTGTTTGAAATGTAAACAAGTCTTCGGATGATATACATATACACGTGCGTGGCTGTGACTAATTTTTGTGTTTTCCCCTCTCATACATTGAAATGTGAAAGTAACCGTTGATGTGAATTCCAGAGTTAGATTAGATAATGTCAAAAACGATAAGTCGGAAAGTCTAAAAATAGATTTAAAAAGGGAAAAAAAGTGTAAGAGTTGGAATTTTAAAAACGTATGCTATTAAAAATGTCGGTAAATGTATTGTATTTTTAATGCAATTACTGGAAACCAGGGGAAAAATAGAATGGACATACTTAAAAAATACAATAATTATACAAAAACAATTCCTAAATTATACAATTAATTAAGTATGTCCAATTTTTATGTACAATTTAAGCAATATTAATGTAGAATAGGGACATACTTTTCGATATGAAAAAACATTGCAATACTTCTATGCGTCATTATCTAACGTTATATGACGATTCGGTGTACAGTCTAGTAAATATTGACATCTTTTTTGCACTGCAAAGTATGTTCTCATTAAGCTATACTTTTTAACTGAAGCATTCCCCATCAACTCAAACGGTTACAACATCTTCAGTTAAGGATTCTGTTACTTCAATTTAAATATTCAACTAATAATCTATGATTATTTGTTCTTAGGTAAGAGAAACAATTTTAGAGTTCGTAAATCTCTTCTACAAACCAGTTTAATACATAGATACAGAAATGCAACCATCGCCTACTTTTCAACTCAACAAAAAAATTTTTGAGAAAATAAAGATTTTGCTTTTATACTTTATAATAACAATTAGAGCAAAAGAATTTGTTTTATATTAAACAAATTTTTATATTAAAATATTTATATTAAATATTTATATTTATATTTATATTAAATTTATATATGTTTTATTTATATTAAATTTATATTAAAATATTTTTTTATATTAAATTTATTTTATTGTTAAAAATTATAAAACCTTGTATACGTTTGGACTACTCTTTAAAGCGAAATTTTTGGGATTACTTTTCTCCCAGTGTAAAAAAAGCTATTATGGAAACTCGGTTCGCTCGTGCAGAATTTGCCGCATTGAATAATAATAATCACGAGTCCTTTATTGAATAGTCACAAGACAACGGGCGTCATGTCTAAACTTATCCGACGTGCTGGAGCGTAAATGAAGATTAGAGGAGAATGCTGATGAACCTGTTAGAAATGTAATTATTGCAGGTGAATCCGTCTATTTCGGGTCGCGCAATTATTTTGGAGGAAGCTCCGATCGCGCGTAGTCATTCATATCCAGCTTTCAATCAATCAACTGCCGGGCGCCCTGTTTGATCAATGTCTTAATTACATGCTTTGTAAGTCACTTTATTCGACGTTATTTTCCAAACGCCACTTAGACAGTCTTCCATTACAAACACAGCGTGTTGGCTTAAGAATGTTTGTTAGGCGCAGAAAAAATATTAATGACTTCAAGTCACAAGGGAGAAATTAAAAGAGGATGACAAAATGTTTGACATTTAGACAGCAAATTTAGACGAAGCAAGTTTCATTTATAGGTTATAATGAGTTCAGATACAAGGGAAATAACAATTATATAATTTATTTTAAACTTTTGTTTGTATTACTTGATTATAATTTCAGTATTTTTATTCTACACGATTCATTAGAATGTAAAATTTATGTAATTAAGGATACTCACTCGTGTGGCGCAGAGAAAGAGAGAGATATAATTCAACGATAAAATATCGCAATAATTTAATAGTATTTGTCTAATTATTTTCACAATATTCAAACATAACAATATTTTGCAATGCTTGAAGTTGTGAATCTACCTTTTAATTTAAATGTAAAAAATACAGCAAACTTTTAAATTCATAATTTTAAAGTAATAAAATTCCTCACTACAATATCATTACAAATGAATTCTTTATAATATATTTATATCATAAATATATTATTTCGTTTTCTCTTAATTAACTTTCTCGTAAATTCGACGACAAAACATTTCTGTTGCAATATTTATTGAAAAATAAATATTTTTATTTATTTTTCATTACTTAAAGTAACTTGTAATGAAGCTATTTTGCGTCTCAAAAATCATCGTCATTTGTAATTCTCCGCATTGATTTAATCGGTCGATTCGCGATTAGAAATTCGGATTGGCGAGCGCGTGCACAATAATAATCCGGCTAATCGAGTCATACTCTCTAGCCGTTGCGTAATCGGCGGTTTATTATTAACCGACCCAACAAAACGGCCGGCGTGAACGAGAAACTGGGACTGACGAACGAGCGCGGATCGATCTTTCGTAAACACACGCGCACAGGTGTGTACGCGGGATCTGACGCTTGGAAATAAATGTGCCGGCACGTGACCAAAACACACGCGGACGACGCGTGTTAATTGAGCGTGGAAATTACCGGGCAAACTAGCGAATTAAGTCGCAGTCGAGACTACGGCCAAGTGCTGCCCTCTGTTGACAATGTTCGGAAAACGGCGCATTTAACCATCTGAGACAATTCGCCGTTTGAGATTTGCAACTTTTTTGCAACTACAGATAACGTTTATTAATGCATATATTTAAGTTTGTTGATTTGTAAATATTTTTTATAAATAAGAAATGTATAAATAAAAGGTATATAGATTTATATTAGAATTGTTTAAAGTTATTTGAAATTTTAATTTGGAAAATGCAATTTATAAATTACGGTCATTTTTTATTTTTTAGGTTAAGGACACTTCTGAAACAAAAATATAGAGAAATTGTTCAAAATTTGATGATTTATTGCCAGAAACATATTTTTGCACTAGTTCTGATATAAATGTTAATAACCTATCAAAAAAATGTTTGAGTTTTTATACAATACGTTCAGGTTTTGTCAACTCATATTGTCTAATGTTAAAATGGTTATAGTAGTCAAATTGATGTCTAAAAAGACAAATAGTGCAACAGTTGAATATAATGTTTAAACCTGAAAGAAGTATTCATTACTCAACATTTGTTGCCGAAAAAAGTTGATGTTATATTTGATATAATTATTTTATCAAAGACGAAAAGTTTCAGTGAGAAATTGACCGCAATAATCATTCTATCTCTCTTTGACATAATTCTATCTCTCTTTGACATAAAATCTCTTTTTGTGATAAATCTAAAATCTTTCAAATACTTCTCCAGCTTGGTTACTTTTCCGAAATAAATTAAAAAAATTTCACTAATTACTTAAAAGTAAATTAATCTAGTAAATTATTACTGACTTATCTCCTTAAAACCTATCCCATGCATAAAGTCAACGAGACTTATTCAAACTGGTATCATCGATTAATCTAAACAAATGTATCGTTTCCCTTAACATTGACGCGATAAAGCGCACACCGCCAAACTGTTTCACTCGAAAGTGAGTGCTCTCGAAAGCGCGACTCTTGAGGTCCCGTGAAACGCTGAATGAAAGGCCCTCGCAAAAAGTGCTTAAAACGTTTGCGCCAATCGTTTTTGCCGAAGCCAAGTGGACATTGGGGAAATCGCGTCACAGCGTTCCGTCGGCGCAACTCGACCGCCGTGCGCCGAAACAAGTAGCGCAATTAACGGGGTTGACGGGGTTTAAGTGCGCGCATCCGGAAAGCTCGTCGGGGGAGGGAACTGTTTCGCGCAATTATCTTAATTAATGTCACTCTTAATTGCGTTCTGCGCGCGTGTTCCCGGCCTTTTTATGAAAATTACCCGCAACTTCCCCGAGTCTCGCAGATCTGAAAAAAACGCCTTCCTGCTACGTGATCGAAAATAATTTTTTTCGTGAAGACCAGGAGTTTAAATTTGAGTCGTCGCTGCGCGGTTAGGAATTGCTGCGAAAATGGTTTTTAAAATTATGGAAGGGTTTCTAAAAAAATGTAGTTATTCCCAGAAAAAAAAAAATTTGTAAATCTTGATCAACAGTTGATCATCCAGAAGATGACCAAATTTTGATCATTTTTGGTTATAAATTGATCAAATGTCTTTTTATATATATATTTTTAAATACAAAATGGCTTTATGATTTAATACATAAAGATTTAATTGACGATTAAACTTGATTGAAAATGGATTTCTGGTTGAAGAATTGAGTATTTTGGAATTTCATCAATTTGACTAACGTTCCCTGTTTATGTCATATTGCAATTTGAAATGCGGAAAAAGGTAGATAAATATGACGGATTGATTTTCGTTTAGTTCTGTTGATGTGTCTAAAGCGTTATCGCGAAGAAAAATGGTGTCTGACGAATCGATTATGTTATGGATTACGCCTAGGCATTTTAATCGCACACACGTAATAGAACATTAATAGTCCTGGTTACGGGGAGTAGCGTAACGCTTTACGTAATTCCTGCTTTACCGGCGGGTGACTGGGATAAATATAGAGCCGCGATAATCGCGTCGCGTAATATTATTGTCGTTAACAGGATGCTCGTTCTGCTCGTCACTTGAATTTTCCACGTAACGTTTCGCGCTGTCATCGTGTCGCATAATCCGCCGATTTTTTCTGATACGCTTTTTTGTTTTCGTCTTTTTCTTGAACCGCGTTTTTACGTAATTTACGTAACGGCCCTCCAGTATTTGCGACCAAAATGAATTCGTCGCGAACGACCTACGATTTACTAATTATTTCCATTTTGAGCTTATAAATCCAATTTTAGCGATTCAAAATTTGATATCTTATTCTCTGATTTTTTTCTGATTTTTCTATCATATTTTTATATAATTTTCATTTGGACACAAGTTGATTAATTTGTTAGCCATTGTTTAAACAAAAAAATAAATAATGTTAAAATTAGTTTCTTTTTTATCCTAAGGTTACATTTTAGTAAAATTAATGCTTTTTGTTCCTATAAGATGGGTTTAAAACATAGTTTTGTTTCTGAAAAAGTTTACCAAATTTTTCGGCAAACCGAGGATGTAACGACAAATTCAGCATTTTTACCAAATTGTTTTAAACTGATTTCCGAATATTGAAACAATAACAACCAGTATTACCACAGTTCTTTCCACCAATCAAACCACCAAATCTCCCTTTTTCTCCTAGAAACACTGCGCGTTTACACGTAAATCCTAAGTAGTCGGTTGACACGATTTCCCATCTGCATAATTAAAACGTCCCGCGTCCAGGAGACATTAATAGCGCCCGTATTGTGCTGTAACCTTTTACAGCCTACGCGGCGCAACCTTTTCCAAACCAGTTTATAGTTTAAAGTTTACCAGACTCGGCCGTTTAACCCTGTTTTGCGCTCCGCCGAGTGGGGGTCAATAACTCGTCGCATTTTTCCACGAGCCTCGGATTCGTGCCATTCGAATCACGGCACAATTTTTGCCCCGAGGAATTCGTCGTTCGAGGAAACATCCGTTCAGCTAGAGAGTTTCGTTGCCTTTTTATCCGCGCGTCATGATATGCGCGTGCACGCGCGATTAACATTCCGCCGTAATTAATCTGTGGGGCTCGCCGCCAAAAAGCGCGCGCAAAATAAAAACTGCCGGCGAACCGGGAGACACGCATCGAACACGCGGTTTTGCGCGCCTGCAAAATCTCTACCTCGCAACGGACACCGCGGCGCATATTTTGCGGCCCGTTAACGACGCCGCGGCTTTCTTATAAATGCGCTTTTAATTCATTGGAACTTTGGCCGAGCACGTTTGTCGCGCCCCGACATAATTACGTCAATTTACAGTCGAGCCTACGCTTTTTGTCATCGCGGTCCTTTGGATATAAACTTTGAGAAAAATAAATGGTGAAGTATAATGGGAGGTCCGGTTACAATGTTAGGATATCTCAAAATGAAAAATATTTGTTTTGAAGCCATTCCAAAGTTTCTTACATTGAAAAAAATTATGTATCCAAGTATATTATAGTCTTGGATGAGATATTCTTGAAAGAAATGTGTTTAGTCTGAAAGAAGTATAATTTACTTGAAACTACCATATGTCTACTTGAGACAAGTATATTTCACTTAAATGAAGTGTAATATATTCTTCATTCTATATTCTGAAATATATACTGTAACTTTTACAGTCTAGACTGTATTTTTTACAATCTATTTTTACAGTCTATTTTTCTGGGTGCAATGATTGCAGATTAATTTAATTTTTACTTACTTAGTTGATGTGTAAAGCAAAACTGATAACTTGATAAATAAGGAAAAATTGTTATGCTCACTTTCAAAGTCGAGCTCCAGTTTGCAAGTTTTGTGTCAAGTCCCTTGAAAATGCACAGCGCACCTCAAGTTCACTTATTAAGATTCACATTAGCCGATAACGATTATTTGCAGATTGTTTTATTAATAAGGCGCTTCGTAGATTACTCGAATCGCGCGAACGCAGAGGATCGGAAAACTTATCTGCTGCCTTGAGCTTGTTAAAAGTGGCGTCGCAGACACATGTTTTTGCAGTTGCTTAACAAACGCCAACAATAAATTATTCAGCACGGTAATTTACGGCGCGGAATTATCATGTCAGACATTGTCAAATAAAGACGTTTCTAAATGTATGGATTCTTTCGACGAGTCGCCTTGAACGAACGCGGGTTATGACGAATTTAGAGCTCGCTGCTTAAATTCAACTTGGAATACGGAAAACATGTTGATTCTAAGTTCACCTAAGCTTCAATGCCGAACTCTGAATGTTGATTCAACATTGCATCGCTACTTAATAATATCAGCTCTGAGTCGAATCAGCAAATGATCCAACCTAATCTGTGTTGTGATGCAAAGTAGGATGATTTTTCATTTTTAATTAACATGCAAGTTGGGGAAAACCAGTGTTGGATCAACAGAGTTCAAATCAGTTAAAATAGCTGAGATTTGAAAGAAAAGCTGTCATAGAATAAGATATAATATGCGAATCTGCATTAGCTAAACTAATGAGACGTTTTTAGTAAAATTAGAAAAGAAAGAAAAAAGACAATTATAAAAGTAAAAAAAAAGAAAATTAAGAAACAAATAAAAACTACAATGGGTCCGGCGAATAGTTGTCTTCAAAGAAATGACCTATACAGTAACACCTTCTTCTGGACATGTTTATCATCCTTTCAACATCCACTATCTAACTGTTCCACACTATACCATAGATTTCCAATTACATTCCTGGTCCAAAGAAGTTTTGTTAGTTTCGTTAGTTACATTCCTGGTCCAAAGAAGTTTTGTTAGTTTCGTTAGTTTTGTTAGTTTCCAATTCCTGGTCCAAAGAAGTTTTGTTAGTTTCGTTAGTTACATTCCTGGTCCAAAGAAGTTTTGTTAGTTTAGTTAGTTACATTCCTGGTCCAAAGAAGTTTTGTTAGTTTCATTAGTTTTGTTAGTTTCGTTATTTTTGTTAGTTTCGTTAGTTTTGTTAGTTTCGTTAGTGTTGTTAGTTTTGTTAGTTTCGTTAGTTTTGTTAGTTTCGTTATTTTTGTTAGTTTCGTTAGTTTTGTTAGTTTCGTTAGAGTTGTTAGTTTTGTTAGTTTCGTTAGTTTCGTTATTTTTGTTAGTTTCGTTAGTTTCGTTAGTTTTGTTAGTTTCGTTAGTTTTGTTAGTTTCGTTAGTGTTGTTAGTTTTGTTAGTTTCGTTAGTTTAGCGTTTTTTATCCCACACACATTTGGGATAAAATACAAAATTCACACTAAGTTTAATGTAATCCCGAATCATTACAATTTTCTATGACAAACACTGATACCTCCAAATGATCCCAATCTATGCACTTCATTCCAGGATCCCAATCGCAAAAAATGTCAACCTAACCCAAACCCTACAACATCGACTCCTCAAATCCCTCACCCCAAACCCAACCAACAATGTTGCATCCTCCACACTCCCCGGTCCTCCAACCAAGGAACCAGACCAGTCGGACCAAAACTGCTCAATCAAAAGGCCGCGTCCACTTGACGGTCCGTGACCCAAAAAGAGGAAAAGGACCTCGGCTCTCCGCGTAATTTGCCCGATATGCAAATGCCCCCCTCCCTCCAGGTTTCGGCCACCTCGCTGTAAGCTTTTCTTCGGAACCGTTTTGCTTCGCCGCCGGGACCACCCCGGGCACACGCGCGCGTATAAATAAAATTCGGATAAGTAAAAGAAGAACCGGGGGACAGAGGGGGGAGGGGGGTGCGTGCGCCTGTGATTCTCGGCCGCCGAACGGACGAGAAGAAACAGGACTAACGGCGGCCACGACGCTGGATACGTAGCCTTGGACTTGACTCGCAGGAATGCGGAGTACAGTGACCTCGGCTCGACTGAGCGGACACGCGCTCCTTCGCGGGCAGCCTGCTTTTCGTAAATTACGTGGGCGTCGTATCCGCCGTTCGAGACCTTCGACCCCTTTTGTCTTCGGCGACGCTTCCTCGGCACAGCATCCCGGACGAATGCCGCTACCAATTCCTGGCGAATTTCGGGATATTGTGTGTCTTGGATGCTGGAGGAGGACCGGCAGAAGTGCAGTTTCGGGGAAAGATCGAAGGACCAGAGCTCGTGGGAAGAAAGATTTGAAGAAGAAAGTATCCCAAAAAATGTTGAATAGAAATGAATAGAAAATAATGAAGATGAAAACATGAATTCTGTTTTGGAAAGATTCGGCATTTATAATACCGTCCTCAATTCTGTTATATTTTTTTTATTCTGCTGAAAATGTGACACTACTTGCGAACAATTTGAATTCTAATTTGTTTTCAGTTCCTGAAATGGTATTAAAATAATATGCATTTTTTTCTACTTTTCTGCTCATTGCCTGAACTGAAGGTATTTCACTTTTATATGTGGAAATGTATGACCAATTTGGAGGTTATGTCTTACAGTACCACTGAGGCCTACTTTTAAGAATTAGGCCTCAGGAATTAATTTTTTTTTAAAGAATTCATTTGTATTCCTAACGAAGAATTCAGACTCAGAATTCAAAACGACGCAAAAGAATTCAAAATTTCCAATTCTTTTCTATTCCATTATTTTTGCAGAGATAGCTTGTGTTTAATGATATGGGTGAATTCACGTGAAGTTTGGGAATGGGAGGATTCAGGTGGGAAATTTAATTGAAGTAGTTAGGGCGACGACATTTTCCGGGGAAATTATAGATAAGAAATGGTGGAAACATGGAGGATCGATGAGTGGATCTGTGTTTCTGAGAGGGAAGAGCTGATATGGTGTTTAGGACTGGTCTATAAAAATCCTTATTTGTAACAACTAATGTGGAACACCTGGGCAGATATATCATTGCACCATAAAGGGAATCAAATTCGTAGAAAACTTACTTTGAAATAACTCAGAATTTGCTGAGTATTCTATAACGATTAAATGATTATGAAATTATAGTTTTTTATTGTTATTCCTTGCAAGAAATTGTACATTCCTTCATTCAAAGAAATGTGTAATTTCATCGGTTATACGATTTAGAGTGTGGAGTAATTAATTTGATTTTCTTCAGATGAGGCTGAGTGTTGAGTGAAAAGTAAATTACAAAAAATTTGATATGAAGAAATAACATTTACTTTTGGTAATTTTAGTTTTCTCAATTGTAATTTGTTTAATTTTGGATTTTTCAGAATTGGTAAACAATTTGAACTGTAATTTTAGTAGCTATCTTTTTCTATGTAGTATGTTTTTCCTTACAATCTGACCACACCGTTTAAATACTAAGTTGCATATATTTACGATGATTGCTCATTTAATTTACAGTGTACGTAGAAATACAGTCTAGACAGTAATTTTTAGTCTATTTTACTATAATTAAAAGTAATCAAGATCGCCGGAGCAAGCATTTATGTGGAAGAAGAACCTGAAAAAAGAGTCTTAAGTAAGACGATTAATTAAGTCAATTCACTGTGGCTTGAAAAATCCGTAATACAGTAAAATAAGTCGCCGGGAATCCTGATTGAGACGAGCCTTCTCCTGACAAGTTTTTTTTTTAGTGGCGTAGACAATAACATTTCCAATGTATGAAGAAATGTAACTGTCATGTTAGCGAAATTACACTTTGGGACACACGTGTACATTATATTTTCCTGTTCCTCTGCGACTGAAAGCTTCAGTTTGTTGTGATGGATATGATGTAATATTTTAAGTATATAACATTATGTTCGACAACTTAATTTCAGAAGGTTGAAAACACAAACTTAAGGCGCAGATTTTATTTCGTTCCAGTGCAAGCTCTCAGAATTCAGTGCAGTTGTGAGTAATTTTTTCTAAGACAAAAGACTTATGAAAGAAAGATTGACGAACGAAAAGTTGGTCATTTTTCAAACAGTCTGAGAAAATCGTATGAAACTAAAAACAAAATGGTTATATCAGTATTACTCAACCTTCAGGTTGATGAATGTTACTGGAAACGCATTAATAATGAACACTGAATAGCAGTGTTAAATCAAAATATCAGCATTCATGTATTTAGGAAAACATGCAGAAAAAACGTGTAATTGCTGTTAATTAGAAATCCAAATTTTGTTCTGTATATTTATTAAAGTCGTACTAGTGAATCCTATTAGTACATTATGCATCGTAAGAAAATATTAATTGCATAC
>JABFPB010007582.1:0-10878 GCA_022817645.1 Ceratoteleas bidentatus | reverse complement strand
GTATCCAAGATACGGATACGTTTTTGTTTATCCGTTTTTCTAACTGTCATTTTTAATAGAGAAGGAGATTGGTTGATAAGATGGAAGATAATGTGGCGTTTATTGATAAATGGATTGATAGGGACAGTTTTGTTTTTGTTTTTCTTCGATTCAGAAGGATGTATATGCTGGAAGGTCAATTTTGTTTTTATTTGTTTTTCAGTAGGATGTATATGTCGAAGGTCAGTTTTGTTTTTCTTAACATGTATTTTATTGAACATATACATCGGAAGGATAATTTTGTTTTTATTTGTTTTTCAATAGGATGCATCTACTGGAAGGTCAGTTTTGTTTTTGTTTTTAATTCAAGAGTATAGTTTATTATTTTTGTATTCGCAAACTAATTTAGTTTTCTTTAAAGAATGTCTGAACAAAAAATTGTAGTTCGACATTTACTTTTTTGTACTTGACACTAACGCTTCTTTTGACATTTCATTGCATTTCATTGCATTGATGCCTTTATTCGTACTGCCTTTGTGTGTAACTCAAGTATGGTGTAAATAAATTAATCAAATAAACGAACTGAGAATGACGCTACTGAGAACTACATTGTGAAGGACAAGAAACATTGAACGCGAAGTAGGAGGAAAAGAAACTGTACTTATGTTTTCTTCGGTTTTAATGTTTATATTTACATCCTTCGCAATGTATTTATATCTATCTAGCATTGTTTTTGTTTTGATCCAATGATTTATTTATAATAGAAACAAAGAACATTTTATTATTACGATTAATTTTTTTTAATTATCGTTTTATAATTCACTGTCGTGATTGCACATACAACAAATCAGTTTTTCAAACATTTCTCTACGATGATTGAACGAATACCATAATCACACCTTTGCTCGAGTTATAAATAGCACACGTTGATTTTTTGATTCGTTAATTGTAACAGTCCAAGTGCAATTCTAGTTACTGTGCCTGACCCAGCAACTATTGCTCCAACACCTCTGCTGGGTTTGATTTCGCAGAGTGCATCTCAATTTGTATGACTCTTTTAGTCATGAAAATTATATTGTCTTTAACAATTCAATTTAAGTCATTGAAACATATTTTTATACCAATAATAATTTTCACTTATCTTATTTCGCTTACTTATTTCTCAGTAGGCAGCGTATATGTAAACAGTTTTACATCAAATTTACGTAAAGATGAGTCAGCTTAGGCTGCAGGATTTACATAAACCGTTTACACAATATTTATGTAAATAAATTAAATAACATTACATTGAAATTTATACAAATTCTTTACAGGAAGAATTTTATTTTTAAAGAATTGTTATAAATGCTTTTTTCTATGAAAGCAAATTAATTTTTGTAAAGGATTTAAAAGCCTTAAATTTTATGTAAATCGTTTACATAAAATTTCCTCCTCATTCATTGAATTTTACATTATTCATAATTTCAATAATTCGCACATCACGCAATCTTCCTCTAGAAAGTAATGAACCTAAATTCTTAGATGGTGTATGGGTGGAAACGATATATGGCGAGCGAGAATCAGATACATGCTTTTGATACCAACGATAATATTGCCCATAATGATCATATTCATTGTACTATCTCGATCGAATATCAGTGGCAGAAATGTATTGCAGTCAACGCAAGGCGTTGAAGACAATCGGCTCGACGGAGTCGTCAGTCGTCAGAGATTCGTTTGTAAGTAATTGTTCTTATTAAGCTCCAATCAATATTTGACCACGATTAATGGCATGCGACCTTTTTAGCTGCTGAGAGTCTGAACGCCGATGACCAAGTGCCTAGTACTCATATAGAAACGAGTTTTGAACCGGTCGCGTTTCAAAATTTTGGGAGGCATAAAAGACATTTAAAAACGGTCAGTTGATGATTGATAATACAAAAAAATATTAGATATATAGTTATTGTCTGAGACTTAAATAATTCAGAAGATATGGAGAGAACTCCAAAACGCTATCATATTTGAAAGATTATCTGAAGAATGTTTTTCAAAAATGTTGAAAAATGTTACTGAATTTTAGATAGCATTAAACACTGTCAAGTTTGTATTTAAATTAAAGGATTTTTCATTGCAAACGTAATGGTTAAGACAAAAATGCTAAAAATGACCATTTTCTATATGTCTGCGTATCGTTAGGGTACTTCTGCGCCAAGTTTGGGTGGCAACGACGTCCATTATCGCCCACGAATGACGTCATACGATCCCAACTTGGAAACATCGTACGACGAAGACGCAATTCGCGGTCTCAAAAAGCGTAACCTTGATAAGGATTACCACGATGTTCTACAAGAATTGCAAGTAAATTTCTCTGGCAGTATATGCTCGCAACCCAGAATAACCTTTATCACCTTTTTTTATTGCATTCCTAGTTGCATTACATTTAAAAATCTATTTTTCTCATAACGTTCACTTGAACCGCAATAACTTCTGATTAATTTCGCGGTTTTACTGACTCAAGCAATTCCGTTTTACGGTAGTCCGACAAGAACAAGTCGAAATCTTACGGCGAAGATTACGAGGATTATTACGACAATGCATATGAAGACACTACGGAATTAGAAGTGTATGAAGAGGAAATTGATTATCCGAACGACTCGGAGTCAGTATACATTGAATTTGTATATTTCTAACTTAAGAATGTTATAGCTCCAAAATGAACTTGTTTAAAAAACAATAACAATAATTGCGAAAATTAGTTATTTTGTAAGATGAGGTATCCGTATAAAAAATAACCCTAAATGCGACAAATAAAGATTTTAGATTCAAAATTCTAAGTTTATCGGTCATCATGTATCAGAAAGAGAGGGAAATAATACTTCTTGATTAGTTGATCAGTTTCTTACTGCAATTTGATACATATTTGATAAAATATTTAGATACCAAATATTTAGATGTGTTACCAAATAAAGTTGATTTAGAAATTACTAAATCAACTTTATTTGGTAACACATAGGAAGTAATGAAATTTCTTTAATTTTTATTATTTAATTTTCATTTCAATTTTAACCATTAAATTCAATTTTTGCAATTCCAATGTTTTCCTTTCAGTCGCCAATTTGACTGCTATAATCAGCTATAACACTCTTAAAAAGCAAATTATGGAATTAAAATTTAAAATAAGTATTATTTTATTATTTATTGAAGAATTTTCCTTAGCATTTGAACATTTAAAAATAATTGTAAAATCGTTTAATATTTTTGATCGACCAGTATCGACACTAGTTGCTTCATTGGGAGTCCCCTTAAATTGAAAATAAAATGACCTTGATCAAGCACACTCGACAAGGCTTGCATTAAAAAAATGTCATTTTGTAGAGACGATGAATTAACCGATACTTCTAAAACAGTCGCAAATGATTTCAAAGACAGCGACGATTCGTGGCAAAAGGAAGAAGTGGAAGACGAAGGCATTCCGCAAGGTCCGTGTGAAACTGATGAGGAAGAGCGCGAAATGGATTTCGAAAATGTGCCATCGCTGTCAGTCGACGATACTGCCGTGGATGAGTCTCCCGAGTTTCACTCCTTTTGGAAGGGTGAAGGAAACGAACACAGCATACGGAAACAACAGGGTAAATTCTTGTTAAGTAACAACAAGTTCAAACTGAATTTAAGGCATCGAGAAGATGAGAAAAGGGTTCAAAACTATTAACATTAATGTACTTAAAAACGAAAACCGTTTAATTTGAATATAAACTCGACTATGTTTAAAGCATTTTTAAAAAGTCAAAATTCCTGGGAAATTTTGAAAATTTTTGCTAACGTTAAACTGATTCAGTCAAAATTGAGTTTGTACTCAAATTTAAGGATTTCTCAATGCGAATACAATGGCGTGGATTCAAAAACAAAATTCTTATTTTGTATTTTCAAAAATGTCTAAACTTTGTCATTTTTCAAAATACTCGAAAAATAGCTTTATGGTAATGAAACTCAGCGATTTCCTGCGGTTTTAGCAAAAATGATGTTGAAATATATGGACAGAACTGCGAATCCTTGCGAAGATTTTTATCAGTATTCATGTGGCAATTGGGCCAAATACAATCCAATTCCAAAATACAAAGTTGGCTACGACACCTTCGAAATGTTGCGGGAATCGTTGCATTTAGTTTTGAAGGAGCTTTTGGAGGAACCAATGGCTCGTTCTATGAGACATTCGCCGGGTAGTGCTGTATTGAAGGCAAAGAACCTGTACCGAAGCTGTATGAATCGCGGTTGGTTTGATTCATGTTTATATTTGTAAATATGTAATGAAATTACAATACATTGTCCGTAGAATGTCTTTACATCGAACTGCTTTTCTTTTGACCTAGAGATCTTGGAACAACGACGAGAAAAGCCGCTGTTGAGGTTATTAGATGATTTGGGAGGTTGGCCCATTTTGAAACCAGATTGGGATCCCACGAATTTTGATTTGCTGGATTTGATCGGAAACTTACGCCTTTATAATATTAATATTCTTATTTCGGTGTATATTAGTCCATTGAACACTGCTAATAGCAGTGATCTGTATATCATCCAGGTAATAACCATAAATACTTATAAAAGTTACAAAAACTGAAAATAAGACTGAGTATCATTTCCCAAGTTTTAAGTTCCTAAAAATTTCTAAGAAATTATTCAATATTTCCGAAGATTTCGTATGAAATTCCTAAGAATTTGTTAGGACAAATTCTTAACAAATTCTTAGGAATTCTTAGGAACTTAAACCGCGGATTTCTTTGTATTTCAAGTTTTTTTTAAATTTCTTTTAATTTGTTTTGTTGAAAAAGAATTATAGCTGGTCACTTTTTGCAGCTTGATGAAACATCTTTGGGATTACCAACGAGAGATTATTTTCTCCAGCCTTCCTATAAAGCCTACCTTGAGGCGTATAAAACCTATTTCATAAAAATAGCGACACTGTTAGGTGCGCCGATGAAAACAAGTGTCGCCATTGCAAATGAAATAGTAGAATTCGAAGTAGAACTGGCGAAAGTAATTAAAAAAAATCTTTTTATGTAACCTTAATTAGTACTTTTAATATTGGTTTGGCATATTTATTTGGGTCAATTTTTAATATGACTTATAGATAACTGGATCGACCGAAGACAAGCTTAGAGGTCATACACTTTTTACTCTTCAGGAATTGCAAAGTCGCATTCCCGAATTGGACTGGCAACGTTACTTAACGATAATTATTAATCGCGAAATCACGCCTGACGAACGAGTTTCCGTTTTAGCGTTGAATTACATACAGAATTTGGTAATGTTACTTTCAAAGACGCCATCTAGGTAATTTTCTGAGTAACATTAAAGTTACACTTTTTGATATAAAAAAACTTATAAAATGTATGAAAAATAGACAATTAAAAAATAAAAAGAATTAGAAAACATTTTTTAAATATGAAAAAAATGAAAAAGATGGAATTCTTTTTTTTTGAGAATTTTCAATTTTGAAAAAAGTTTGTATAAAGATTTTGAGCATCTTTGGAAGGATTAGCAGAATTTTATTTCTGCAAGGATTAAATTGATGATTTTTTAAATGGTTTTTGATTTCAGGACAGTGGCTAACTATGTACTGTGGCGTTTTATACGTCTCAGAGTGAATAATTTGGACGAGCGGTTTCAAGAGGCGAAACAAAAATTTTTCAGTGTCGTATTTGGGAGGGAACAAGCACCCCCCAGATGGAAAACCTGTGTGTCACAAGTAAATGCCAATATGGGCATGGCTGTTGGATCTTTGTTTGTCCAAAGATATTTTGACGAAAATAGTAAACAAGATGTAAGCTTAGATTACTTAATTTGATGATAACTTCCTACCTGAATGTTAAATTAACCAAGAATTAAACAAAAATAATGGGACAAGTGAAATTCTGATGAAATTTAAGTGAAAAATTAATGCGTGGATTTAAGGTCATGACACTTAATCTCCACCTAAAATTTCTGAATCAATAATTTATTTTGTTTTTTTTTTGTCAAGAACGACTTTTACAAATTAAAAGCAGATTTTTCTCTTAAATTCGTAAATTTCACAGACCTTCATTTTATGTATGTAAAAAACTGGTCTAGAATAAGTTTCTACAAGTTTTTTGTACTTTGGAATAAGACTTTGACAATGATGCAAGAACTGCAACAAACTTTTCGAGAAATATTGAACAAAACGTGTTGGATCGACGACGAAACGAAGGAATTAGCCATTGAAAAGGTCAACGCGATGTTGTTGAAAATAGGATATCCAGACTACATTTTGAACCAGAAGCTACTGAATGAACATTATGAAGACGTGAGTAACTTTCATCAGAAATATTTTAAACAGTTAACAAGTTTTAAAATGACATTTAATTAATAAACTATAAATAATTTACGGCAAAAACAATAATGTCTAATCATTATCCAATCAATTATAAAAAATACATGTACGATTATCGAATTTGGAATTGAAGACTAGAATTTCTGATTATTTTGTTTCAAAAAAGTAATATATGATTGTGTGATTTATTAAACGTAAGAATGATTAAATTTGTTTGCAATTAAAAATAAACATTTAATTAAAAACAAAAAAATGTAAATTGTTTAAAAAATTCAAAACTCATATTTACTTTCGTTCTTAATTTTAATTTATTTTTCAAATTAAAGTCTTCAATTGCAAATAATGCTTGACATTATTGTTTTTGTTGTAGAATGGTACCGAAAGGTAGTTTTAATCTGAATTTTAGGTCGTTATCCATCCGGATAAATATTTTGAAAACACGCTTAACATATTGAAATACCTGACTAAAGCTGATCAGTATCGACTGGGAACTACAGTTAATAAAACGTTGTGGAATACGCCACCGTCCATTGTTAATGCATATTACAGTCGTTATAAGAATCAAATTAGTATGCACAAACTACACGTTAAATAAGCATTGTACAATACTTATGAAGGATTATGCAATATCCAAGTTTGGACTTGCGTTACTTTAAAGTGCATTCATTTTTTTAGTTGTCCCTGCTGGAATATTGCAGCCGCCGTTTTACCACAAGCATTTTCCGAAAAGTTTGAACTACGGGGGAATCGGGGTCATTATTGGTCATGAGATCACTCATGGTTTTGACAACAAAGGTCGTCTGTTTGATCAGAATGGAAACCTGAAACGATGGTGGACCGATGACGTTATCAAAGGTTTTCAAGAAAGGGCTCAATGTCTGATAGGTAATTTAATTTATGTATATATAATATGTTTGATCTGAAAAAATACTCTAACATTTCAAATTTTCAATAAAATTTAAAGTCAAAATTTTTATTTAAAATGTAAAACTATCCTTTCTTAATAATATAAATATTTTATCATATATAAGTCACCAAGAAGTTTTTACGATGCAAGCATGGTATATTAAATTATTTAGTCTTCTATTTATTTATTTTGATTTGAAAATTTCATATTACTATCATGTGATTAAGCTTTCTGTCAATATTTTTCTTATTTAAAATGGATAATTCATTTTTATGAATGCTTTTTTGCAATAGATCAGTACAATAAATATACCGTATCTGAAGTGAACATGCAAGTGAACGGTATCAATACGCAGGGAGAAAATATTGCGGACAATGGAGGGATCAAACAAGCATATAACGTAAGTTTGAAAGACACTGTAATTCAGTTACAGTGTCAGCACTGTAATTCAGTTCAGTTTAAATACGGGAGAATATTGTTGATGACATTTTTTTATCATAAACAATTTTCTGCAAAAACTAAATCAGTATCATTGTAATCTGATTTTCCTTCATCAGAGATTTCTTACTTCATTAGAAGGGAAAAAATTAATTGGGTAAAAATATTAAAAAAATTCTCATTATATTTCCAATATATTTCCGATATATTCCCAATATATTCTCAATATATTTTCAATTGAAACAATTGAGACTCAATATACTTTCAATTGAGAAAAAATATGAATGAATCTTTCCCAAAAGGAATTCAATTTATATTTTTCAATTCTTTTGTATTCTTTTCTATTCATTATTTTTTGCTGGGCAATACATACCCATCTTCACTAAGACAGTTAAATACAGAGAGAAATGATACAAAAACAATCAGATTTCTTTGCACTCCTTAATTAAAACGAATGAATAAATCTCTTCCTTTTAGGCTTACGAGAAGTGGTTGAGTCTAAACGGAGACTCGAAGGAAACCCTTCCCGGGATAAAGGCGTCAGGCCGGCAACTCTTTTTCCTGAATTTCGCGCAGGTGTGGTGCGGCTCTCTGCGTCCGGAAACCACGCGCAACAACCTGAAAATCGCGAAACACTCGCCCGGCAAGTACCGCGTAATTGGGACGTTATCCAACTTTAAGGAGTTCGCCCAAGTATTTAAGTGTCCGACGGGTTCGCCGATGAATCCGACGAAAAAGTGTGCGGTCTGGTGAAACGAAACAGTGTCCCTAAGCAAACCGTCGATTCGAAGACTTAGACTCAGAGACAGAAGTGTGCTTTGAATCGACGAGAGTTCAATGAGGAGCGAAAAACGAGGCGTTCTCGTTTTCACCGTTTTATTAGTTACTTTAGTACAGAAAAAAGGACGTACAAACTATTCGGCCTTTTCCTTCTCCTCCTTCTGTTTGCCAAATTTGCTTGCGATGAATTTGGTTACTCTGGATATTACGTTGGGACTGTAGGGTTTGAGAATCAGTCTTTTCGAGGTGATGTTGCTGAGTGGTCCAAAAACTATCGCCACTCCGGTGCAAGTTAAGCATAGTACGTTGTATGGCATACTGAAATCTGGAGTCGGAAGACTTATCAGCAAGGATTCCGTTCGCAGTTTTATGACGTAACCTTCTCTTGAGGCATTGAACCTGAAAACGAATATTTATTGTTAAAATTTAAAATAATTGATTCTTTAAAGTTTGTATTCCACTTCAAACTTTAATATATCAAAAACTTTTTTTTGCAATTTCTCAATTTCAAAGAGTCACAGCCTGGAAAAAATTTATTTCTTTATTTAATTATTAATGTTTTATTTAATTATTAATTTTTGTAAACATTTTGTGACTTCAGGTTCGCCTTTAACTATTCTATATTTATTTCTTTAAGATTAATTCAAAAGATTTAAAGTGTACGAACACTGATGTGATGGTACTGCCATCTATCGGCAGAGCAGTATAATTTCGGGCAATAGGAAGAGACGCTGTTATCACAACGGGACCAATATAAAAGCCGTGATTTGCATCAGGCGGATACTCCTGCCACTTTAAGAATGAATAGTCTATTTCAATGGAGAATTTCGTGACGGAGTGAGCTGGCAGCCGCAAGATCAGTTCAAGGTAATGCGGCCGTTCTCGATCTCGAGCTGGGATATATCGTTTGATAACTGAAAAATGGAAAATGAAAAAAATTAGATCAGTTGTAAGACAATTAATTTCTTTTCTCAGCTCTTCTTGTTCCAAACTTTCGAATAAATTATTCTTTCAATATAAATAACATTTTTTTTATGTCAAAATATTTATCAGAATTAGAAATCTATTTCTGATAATTTTTATAGAATTGTTTATAAAAAATATTCAAAAATGAATAATTCTGTAATAAAAAATTCTTTAACAATTATCAGGTTGGTTTTCTAATTTACTTAATGGTAATTCACTTACTGGGATAAATTTCCTTATCATTATTTGTGATTTTCATAGTGTGTAAGTACATTGGTAGATACCATGGAACGTTTTCTAAAAGAATCACATCTAGAGGTTTCCAGTGGTTATTGTGCAGCTTTGTCACTAAACTGCCTCTTTCCTGTCCATATCCTTGAATTTACAGATAATTATTTTTATTAATTATTTCAAATAGTTTAATAGCAATGTAAAGTCAATAATAATGAATAAATAATAAAAGGACTTAACGTTGAATTAAATTTTTATACAATCCAATCATGCTTACCAACAACGTATCTGTTTGCATACAATATCGCTGGATAACTCACACTGGCCATTGTTTTCTTTTTATAATTACATACAATGGTAAACATTCCATCTTTGGCATGAGATCTAACGTCGTATACAGCTATTTTATTTTTCTGGCCTCCTCGATAACTGATCGTTTCCATCGTAGGTGTAGGTGATAATGTGTAAGAATGTACAGTATTGTTGCTACTTATGTCGATATAAATATTACTTAGAGTTGCTAGGGGACAAGCACCATTTAAACCTGAGCCGAAAAATCTTGGGAAAGACCAGTCCTGAAATTCATTTATAATTAGTAATTAAATATAAATTAATATAAAATATAAATTCTAAATAAAAACATTTATTTATAATTTATAAATATTGAATAAGGTTTAACTACTGATATTATGATTATATATCAATTTTTGTATATAATTAATTCATTAATGAATGAATTTGAGTAAGTATAGATATACCTGTACATCATGTACCATTGTGTCGTAAATAAGTGAGACAGTTTGACGCAATTCCAATGACACTCTTGTGCATTCAGAATTGCGACATACTGAGCGGAAATGAATTCCAAGGGAATGGTAGTTAGTGTTATGAATTGGTACAGATATTAACATCATTGCTAAGCCTCTCTGAAAGAAGAAGAAATTGTAATTCAATTTTACTTACAGACCTTTGCATTCAAATGTCTTGAAAAAATGTTTCGAAATTAAAATGATTTAAATTAAATTTGTTGGTGGAAAAAAAATCAACTGCAATTTGAACTTATTTAAAGACATTAATATTTATGTTGTATAATATTGAATACCTAAATATAATCGTTTTTTTTTAATAGCATTATTTTTTTTAGTAAGGCAGAATTACCTTGGAGTTGCAAGGCAAAAGTTTCTTGAAAGGAGTTAAATTTTCAGTACAAACGGTTTCCCTTGGTAAGGAAGCATATCGCAAATATGTAGAA
>JABFPB010007581.1:0-10882 GCA_022817645.1 Ceratoteleas bidentatus | reverse complement strand
GATGCCAATCGTTACATTCGACTCAATGCCTTATCAGGATAACTCACTGGAACCTTATATGGTTTTCATCAGGAATCCTCTGATGATGTTTGCCACGTGAAATATAAGGGCATGTGATAAGGCTCACATGTTTGATGTGGTTTGCCACATCACATTTTCTACTAGGGCTACCGTGTCACTTGATTACATTTGTATTATGTAATAATCGTAAATGTTCGAATAAATATGGCAGCGGTATCAATGAACGACATTTATTTAGTGTAAATCACTCATGTATTTAGTATAAAGCAGTCAACATTTTTTTCAAACAATATTATTAGCAATTTTGTGACTTTGAGATTCGTATTTCAATATCATATTACTGGATTTGTGAAAATCGAAACGAAAAATGGTAACATTATTATACTCGAATTATACTCGAATTATACTCAAATATCTCGAAAACTTCAAATAACTTGGCCAATTTTCAAAATTGAAAATTGAAAACGCTGCGCCGCAGCCTAGAGTAAAATTACTCTAGGCTGCGGCGCACATATATGCGCGCATACGCCAATTTCGAATAGTTTTTAGTATTTTTTTTTAAAATCCCAAACTCCATTATATATTAACAAATAAATTTAATTATTGTTTTTACATTAAAAACAATAATTAAATTTTAGCCATTTTGGTAGACAGTCTTCTTAAACAATTAAATGATTTATTTGAAAACAGTTTTAAGTGCTTATTTTTAAATAATACTTTTTATTTTAACTTTTTTTTCTTTTTTCGTAATCGCTTTTTGTGGATACACTGAGAAAACAACTGTGAGCCTAACAGCTAATTTTCTAGGTTGACAGTCTTAGATTGCAAAATTTTACAGTCCGCGACTGTACTGCTTTTAAGGTTAGGACAATATCATTTCAAATTATGTTAAATTAAATAAAAAATGTGTTTCTTTTATTTTTTGTCCTTTTATGTTTTAATGACTAATGTTTTGAAATATATGAAAATAATCAATTTATTCAAATTCATAATTGAAATACACACAAATTTAACAGTTTAGACTGTACAGTCTGAGCTGTTGTCATTACAGTGCGCACTGTAAAGGTAGCTGTTCAGTTTTTTCAGTGTAATATGTGTATTTGTTTATGACAAATGAAGCCTAAAAACCGAAATATTTTAGGTTTATGAAATTTACGGAAATTTCACACTTTCAAAATCTAATATGAAAGTCTCACGTTGAAACGTTTCAACACCAATTTCGAACTGTGTAACTGCATTATTCTTGATCCCAAATGTATTTTCCCTCAACTCTCTGTTCTCACGTCCACTTGTTTTCATCCACTGCAAATGACTCGTCGCTCAAGTTTATAAATATATATGGCAATATTGATACCCGTTGCTTAATTAGTATAATCGCGCAGCTACGTTGTATGGCGCGCATGTAACATTTCGCCGGACACACTGCTTTAACTTTGTTTAATTTCTCGTTGCTTTCGTTATTTCTGCTTTCGATGGAAATTTCATCGACATGCTCGGAGAAAAAGCGCCTCGGCGCCGGTAATGTGTAAAATCAATTAAGTTAAACGCCGCGAGCGATATAAATACGGGCGGCGGTGCGACGGCATTTATCGCATCAGATATTAAATAAAACTTTATTTGCAATTCGCGCGGCGTTAACATAATTCGCGGTGTTAATTTTTCGAGACAATCGGTTGTTACAATTTTAAACGCCGGCCGCGATTATTTTTCCGGCACAATCAGCGCGGCAAGCAATTTTCATGATCAATATTTCAGCGCGCACGACGACGGCAAAGCTCGCCGCTCGCGTAATTGGCCCAATCAACTGCTCTTTAATTCGAGCGCTTTGAAGAACAAAGGCCAAGCAAAAAGGCATTATGAGCAAACATAATCTCATTTCGCGATAAAGCCACACATATCGGGCCGGCGCACTTAACGTAAGCTTTCTCCTTCGCAAGTCTGCGATCGTCTCATGCCCATCCCATCGCGGGCTGCAGACAGTAAAGTTAGGCGAATGAAAAAAGTTGGCTGGCTCTCAAGGGAACAGCCGAGTAGTTAGCAGACTTCAGTATAATCTTCATTGAAAAAGTTTGCTTAAACCTTGGAACGCGTGGTATATGCTTGGACCGATATATGAGAAGGTAAATGGAGTTTGCTCTGCCAAAGGCAAAGGAATCGCGTAATTTCTTTTCATACCGCGGTACTTTGTTTTCCCTTGAATCGACTTCGGAGTGACGATTCATCGTTGCAAACAGTTCACGCGGAAAAACGCCGAGAAATCGGGGCGAGTTCCGCTCGCGAATCGTGTTTTGAGCGCCGAATTAGCGGCATGAGAAATAGGTCCTCGAGGTAACCTATTTCTCGGCTGATTTGGTTCTCACCGCATGTCCGACGGTGACTTACTTACCTGTCCCTCGCGGAGCCCCGTGTCTTCGGTTGGGCGGAACAAAGGCCGCTCCACTTATAAACACCTTGACCGATCCCAAGTAAACAAGAACCGGACTTGAAGTCTCGCATCTGGCGATCTTCTTTCATCGTCCGATCAACGTCGAGACTCGTGTGTGCCTTTCGATTGGGCCCCGACAAAAGATCGAACGCGTCCCGAGTGCTATGAATATTCAACAATTTTACACTCGGGTTCGCGCGGGGCCCGGCCGAAAAATCGCCCGCCGATCATCATAATAACGCCAGCGCCATTGTGTTTCCGGCGACATTTGCATGGGGAATCCAATTTCGTCATCGCAGGCGAATCATTTGTCAAAATTGAACGGTCATCAGCGGAGTTAAGGGGCGAATAATGAAGGACAGTGACAGCTCGGATATGAAAATTCCTGACTAATCGTCGCGGTGCTGTGTTAAGAATGTCGATTACACTTGAAATTTATTTCGATCCGCGCGATATTAAAATCACCGCCAGCTTCCGGGGATCCGGTGGGAACGGCGAAAAAAGGGGACCCAGAAACGAAAACGTATGAATCGTAAAAAAAGGGCTGCGGGTATCTTATCGCGATCGGCGCGAAGTGGCCTGGCGCATCATCGCCGAGACCGAATCGATATCTTTACGACTTCCGTCGGCGATCACAGCGCGAGCCGTGTCAAAAAATTTCGATCGCCCACTCGAGTCGAATCGTGCCGACTTCCGGGCCCTAACGACCGCCCGCGACTTTTTGCGCCGACGACGAAGCGCGCGCAGTATTAAGCGGCGGATCGTCCGACGACTTGTAAATCACGAGACGGCCCAGGGAAAAAGGCGCCGAAGAAAGTTTCGGCAGACAACGGGGGAGCCTCGCGATATTTAATAATTCGTTCGACGCCACCAACAGCTGCCGCGGCAACCCTTTTTCACGACTCGTCAACTGCGCCGGGCAACGCTTAATTAATCATCTTATATTAATACGGCGAATCGCGCGCGTTAATACGAGTTTAATTCGAATCGAATGTTGCGTAGACGCCCCGATCCGAGCCCCACTGCCCCCTCCCCGGTTTCTCGCTTTCCGCGCGTTTTCCGACACCCAGCGAGCCCCTCGAATCGCTCTTCTCCTCCACCTCCCGTCCCTATTTTATTGATCCTCATTCTTCGCTCGGCACAACAACAGCGTGCTAAAAGGTAACCTATTTTTCACCGCCCAACAATCTCTTTTCCCTCGTCGGTTAGCATTCGATTTTTCGACCGCCGACACGAATGTTCAGACGTTTGTCAAGAGGCTGATTTGACATGACTTTCGAGTGGGCGGCGGCGGTGCATTTTTTTGTCGCTTTTTTTCGGTGCCTTTCTTTCTCGGCCCGAACAACGCGTCGCACTTTTTCGCAACGTAAGTTACCGACGACACTCGAGTCACTGCGCCTACTGGACGGTTTTGCGAGCACCACTTTGTACTGCGTCGATGCGTCACGCTCGGTCACAGTTCGATCACAATTTCGAAATTAATGGAACGTCGGGAAAGAGATTGTTGATTGCGGCTGTGGCATTCCACGGCCGGCAGGTCCGCAACTCTTGACTCCTGGCGAGAAAGTAAGTGCCCATATTTGTCTGGAGGATCGCCAGAGTGCGCCACGTAGTCTCGACGCGAGCTTGCGAGATGTATAGGTAGCCTCTAACAATTTTCAAACTCATGGGAGGGGCGAGTGCGGATGAGTCCGACCCTCCAACTCCGCCCCTGAAGCGTTCTTCTTCGCCGCCAGAAGGTGCTGCCAACGTGTTGAATCTTAGACCGCGATTTGCTCGGATTCTTAGCACGTACTTTTTACAAGTGCAATTTTCGCGGTCGTCAATATTTTAGAGCGAAATGGCGATTTGCACGGGTTTGCGTCGACGCGTTTGCTTTTCGTTGCTGCTTTGTGAAAATTAGAGGATATTCGGGCGTATTTACAGTGGTTATCGATTGATGTGAATGTAGGATGAAAGTGTGTAGTTTTGGGGAGAGGAAGAGAAATTGGGAATGTGAGACAGTTTTGACGGCGGGTCTTTTCATATTTGTGAAGAGACAATTACAATTAGTGCCGAACAGAAATAAATGGCGATGTTAATTGTAGGTTGCATTTCAATTATATTTATTTATGAAATGTAACGCAGTCGAAACAAGTGTAATAAATAGAATGAGATCGAACCGATGAGAAGTTATTTCAAGTTAGTAGGTTTGATCATTGCGATGTTTAATTTTAACGCAGCAGTCACATTTAAGACACATTTGTCACTGACGTTTCAGAAGAATGTAACTTACAATCAATTTAATGCTCAAGCGACTGAAATTTAAATCACATGTGCAGTAAAATGCTGGCGATTACCAATCACAAACCGATATCGATATTTAATCGAAAGAGAGCCAGCGCTGCCACCTTCTCGCAATGTAAATATGACCTCTCTCAAGTTATAAAAAAAACGTTCTAATTATTGCTATAATGCGTGATTTCAAAACACAGTATCTTGTTTCGTGATAACCTCAAAACGTGCCAGTAAATACAGGGTCGGAAATGTCAAATATATTTTTTTGAAATTGCTTAAATCTATGACTGATATTTCAGATATTTTTGCCGTAAATGTCTGTAAAGTATCTAAAAACAATTTACTGCAGGATTTTTGAGAGTACAGTTTAAAATACACGCCGATTTTTTTTATTAGTATCTGGTTATCTAAAGTGTGCGCAGATGAATTCTTCACAGTTTATAAGTAACGACTAGTTTTTTCATATTCAAATAGAAAAATGTTTGAGAAAAAATTTAACAAAAATTGATCAACCCAATAATAAGATTGTTTTTATGAAATGTTGATAATTTTTTTATCAAATCCCCTTTCGATTAAATCTTGATTTTATCAAACCACAATCAATTCACGATCAAGTTATGATCCAAAAATAAACAAAACTTGGTCAAAAACGGTCTCGTTGTCGGCTGATGAATTTTTTATCACTTTTTGACCACATCCGTTTCGGGTAAATAAATAAGTGAACTTCATTTCTTTGAGTCTCAACAATATGAATCCATAAATTAAATTAAATATTAACCTAACACAAAAAGGCTAAAAAAACTTTTGGTATTCAATTAAACCTTATTTATGATGATATCTACAAAATTGTGGTAACATATGCTTATTCACAAATAAAAATTTGATTTGTATTTTCATTTTGGTAAATTCAAATTTCCAAGCACTCATAACTCATTGTAATAGTATTATGTGCGATCATTCAGCATGATTATCTGTTTTTAGAACTCAGATGTTAGTTATTTAAGTATTCTTCAGCACTGTTTGCATTTAATTTTACTCTACAAACCCGACGAACGACTCAAACCATACTCTCAAATCTTCTATGTTGCACAACATCCCATTGCGTAACCGATGTCATGCCCAAATGTATATCTAAATGTATTCTCTCTCCCCACTATTCCATAAGCATTTTACCTCTCATAAAGTAATTCCAGCAATAACATACAAACGATCAAGATAAAGTCCTGAAACCCATCTAATTTACAACAAAAACCAACACCGCAAAGTTAAAACGTTTCACTTAGATGATCTTTATGGAAAATAATTATTTCGTACAAGTCAGTATTTTGTTATGCGAGTGAAATGACTAATAGATCTGATTTAATACACATTAAAATTAAAGCTTCTACAATTCTGGAATTCTAAAAACATATTTGAATACAACAGAAGCCACAATATGACTTACAATCTTTAAAACTTACCACAGGTTCACATTAAAATGTTAACAATCTACAGTAATACAAAAATCAGACTGTCGTTCTTACAACCTCATTTCTTTTGTGCATGTTTGACTGACAACGAATACCACAGTTAAACTACATTTTAAAAACACAAGGATGCAAACATTGAAAATAGTACATTGTACACACAAGGGACATGGAATGGGGAGACGGATTTCCGTTCGTCTATCATGGTATGCAGAGTATTTTACGTTACGAGGGAGGGAAAAGCAAAATATTATATTAGAACTTTCCAGAATGTCAGTGAAGTTTACCATGTATGGCTTGCGACATGTCGAATCCTACATGGAAAAAATTGTTATATCATCGAATAAAATATTCCTAGATATTGCATTATTATATAACGTCCAGTAAGAAAAAAGTATACTAATTTTGGCGGAATAGGATAGAACACATCGCCCAGATGGCATATTGAAATTTACTGGATTATTTTTCTCATTCTAGGAATTTCAGTGTATGTCTTTTCTTCAGATCTTACACATCATTTAGTTGGTCTCCTTAACAAATTAATTAATTCCAACCAACTAAACTATACCAGCACCGACCAATAATGTTTTTCACATCGTCCTCCCCATCCGTGCCCCGTCCCAAAACAGGCCTCCCCTTTTCCACACTCCACAATAACCGCTAGCATCACCCCGACCCCCAACCGCCAAAGCAAGAACTCAATCTTCATCCCAGGGACATCGATTCCCTGGTCCGCCGTTCCTCCGAGACTGCGCGCAAAAACAGTCCCTGTCCTCGGCGCGAGCCGTTTGAATAGAGTGACTTTGAGAATCGCCGAGGATTAACGATCAACTTCTTTTCTGCGCGTCGCCTCTTTTTGTCGCGCGCCAGGTCGGAAGCTTTTCCGTGCTCCGCGGCGTCGACAATGACGGCCGTCGTCGGTGTGCCGACGCCCCGGTGTTGGTCCGATTTTTCCAAGTTGTAAGGGCCGTGCTCCGCGAAGTTTATTCAATCCGCCAAACTTTGTAGTACAGCATGTCCATTGCCAGAGGGCAGAAGTCCGTCGGACAAGAGGTAGAACCGGAACCGAACGCCGGCTTCGGACACTAACACATACACGGGCGGCGCTTTGTCCGTTCTCTTGGACGCAATTAGGGTGGGTCCTAGCGCCCCCGGACCCGCCGGGCTTCCCGCGCTAAGTAGAAAAGCTTGTACCACCCCCGAACTGAGAAGCCGAGCGGATGAACTGTCGGGCGGCCGACTATCGGCCGGAGCTTGATACTACTACCCCTTGTGTCCACTTGACTATCTATCTAACGTTGGATCTGTTTCATTCGCGGCACTCTTTCTGATAAACCTGATAACCAGCAAATGTGCCGTCAAATTGGGCGCATTTAATTGTTTACAGAGACACGCGGGGTGCGAAATCGATTTGCGAATCGTCGGATGAGAGTTAGGGATTGAAGTGGGTGATATGAATTTGTACATTTTTTAGGTTTGAAGATAGTCATGAAGCATGTAGTGGCAGTATCCGAGTTTTGGATCGGAATGTAGATTGGAACTCTTCTCATTAATGATTTGAATAAAGACAAATATAGAATGAATAGAGTACAAACGCAGGCATCTTAGTTTAAGATGGGTTGGTAGAGCTAAGATTTTTCAAGAAACAGAGGCCAGAAATTAAACGTCTAAGTGTGTCTGAAGTTGAAGTTAAACAATTTAGAAAACTAGATGACTTGACGGAATTTAGGTCTAGTGGAGAGATTTGCAATTCACAAGATAAAGTACAAGATAAAAATAATCGATGTTGTTTGCATAGATCGATGCTTTAACGCCTGACAATTTGTAAGAACATAAACTCATTGGTAAAGTATTAATGAAATTGGGAACGTTTTTGTGAGTCAGAAGCAGGTATGCGGTCTGTTAGTGTCTATAATGCCTTTCTCGAAACTATGTTTTCAAGATTTTTTCATGCAACATGGCAACAGTTGCATGGAACCTTCTTTTTAATATGCCAGTTAGGAAGATATGTACCCTACAAAATCAAGTGTTTCATTTTTAAACACTTTGAAATATTAGACACCAAAAGTGCCTAAAACAAATCGTTTTTACCCAGAAGAAACACCAAAGATGTTTCAATCTCAAAACGAAGTAGCAATGAGACACCGTTTTTTCTAGTGTAGTATCTTCCTAACTCTACTGGTAGAAATACATTTCTCTGAAGCTTTCTATTTTTTAAATCATTAAATCTTTTTTGGTGCTTTAAAATCTTTTCAGAATTTGATACTAAAGAAGACAACTTCAAAATATTGAATTTTTGTGTATATAAGTGTGTTTATTTTTATTTTAGATTCAAGAGGAACAACATTGAATATGAAACAAAACAAGTTTTGTATTTTATTATACTATATATCCCATGCTAAGAGGCTCATTGTGTGTATTACGTTTTTCAGTGCATTGTTATTAATTTATTATTCATATTGAATTGTTCTGTTTGAAAAATAACAAAATACACGCTAAAGAAAATGCAAAATACACATGACTCTTTTGCATATTCTATCTATTGTTCGAAATTCAAGATCTGTACTATTAAAATTGTCGTTTTTACAGCAAAATCCATAACATTGCAGTAGTATAGTTTTGCATAGTATTTATTTGATGTTGCGTGGCCAAAATATACATAACTCGTACTTGAGCTATCATCACCTCGAATTGAGTTAACTCATTTAATTGAAACTAAAATTCCAACTCAGTGCAAATAAAAATCACTCTGCGTAATGTGATAAACAAACTAGAATGTCTCCTTAATAGATAACTAATTTCTTTTCCAGTATTCTATTTAACAATGACAAAATCGTAACCAGCATCTTTTCATTGAAAATTCCTCGGATTTCTTTTTAAACGCCAATAAATTATAAATATATCTCGCAACAAAATTTGATTGGCACGAATCTATGTTAATACCTAGATATTGCGCTATCCTGTCAAGCACTGTCTCCAAATATGTGTTGCATCGACTCACGATCGATCAATCCTATCAGCTTAATGTTGAAGAACTTCACCCATCATGCTCACGTGTACTGTAATGATCAATCTATCGCATTTTCTGCAACCGACTAGCTGACCCAGAGGAACTTACCAAAATCCAACTTCATCAGCGCCTCTCAACAAAATTCTCCCCCTCCCCTCACCTCTCTTTTAACCAATCCAGTGCAAAATTGATATTGTCCAATAAACACACGCCCTTCTAATTGAAATAACTTCCTCCTCTCGACACACTCGATCACTCCACCAAGTGTGCACTCACCAGCTAAATTATTCTGCAATTAAGCAATTTTAGGAATTAACACCTGATAATTAATTCAGAAAGTCGATCGCGCGATGAAGTAACCTCGCGTAATTCATCGTCGAAAATACGAATTTATTTTGGGCCGTGCCGGTCCATTACTCCGCACTTATTTATACATATCAAAATCAAAATGGCAGCGGCCTCTCGGCGATTCGGCAGCGACCCTCGCGCATTTCGGCCGGGGTGAAATACGGCCGCCAAAGCTCCCGAGGCAAAGTAA
The DNA here is from genome assembly GCA_022817645.1 of Ceratoteleas bidentatus. Taxonomy (NCBI): domain Eukaryota; kingdom Metazoa; phylum Arthropoda; class Insecta; order Hymenoptera; family Scelionidae; genus Ceratoteleas; species Ceratoteleas bidentatus. The sequence continues at coordinate 1,145 of JABFPB010007581.1, read as the reverse complement.
TAATAACAGCGGGCATCTTAACAGCGTTCATAATTTTCGCTTCTAATTCGCCACGCGTTATTCGTTCGTCCTTGTCGGCGGTGTTCTCTCTCTCTCTCTCTCCGTCTGTTTGGTTCCATCGTTACCCTCGGACAAACTACAGAGGGCTAATATTACGAGTACGTACATACCATTACACACGTAGCCAACAATACTCGGGTTGCCATTACACGCGCTGGAATACGTAGGTGTCGGCTGCTTGGTATCCTTTGCAACACTCCACAAGGGGCTCGTTTATCTAGCCATCCCCTGGTCTCGTTCCGCAAACCTCGTGGTTATGTGACCACTTCGTCATGCGACGCGAAAGCCCACAAATGTTTATGTAAAACACTGAAAAAGTATGTTCTCCGCGGAGCTGCTGCGGAATTAAGTCATTTGTTACGTGAAAGACGAAACTTTGCCGTAAGGGGATACAAATTTTCGTATTCAATAGTCGTGTAATCCAGAGGAGTGCGATTTATAGCAATTTCGAGTATTTTGCTAAACTCCGGCGGGGAAATTGTAAAGTAAAGGTAACCGAATATACGCATATCTGTCATAGAGTTCCGTCATACATTTGTTACAATCAGGGTTGGTTTGTATTCTGGGGCTGAAAGGAATTCTAGTCCGAAAGAGGAAAATACAATTTTTTTCTAATTGAAAATGTGATGATTACAAATACTTATTTTGTGAAATTTATAATACAACAAATAGAGATTTAGAACTGGTGGACCAATTTTTTGTAACATACACTTTTTAGTCATCTTTATTTATTTACTTTTCTTTCATAATTAATGTTTTTTTCTTTAATCATTCAACATATTGCTGAAGTATTTGTTTATGAAAACTGAACATTTCATCATCAAACTTTAATCACACCTTTCGTATCTATAAATTAATTAATTTTAATCAACTTGCTTCATTTAAAATATTTAGTTATTCGCTCTTGCATCAATAATAAAAAGTATGTAATTAGACATTCTTTATAAAGATTTGTAAATAAATGTACAACCTTATATTGACTACATATCGAATTTTGAATAATTCGAAATTCACATTTTATTTCATAAATTTAAATTTCAAAAGCATATAAGCATTTAGAAAAAAGTTTGAAATGAAAGGTTACA
>JABFPB010007580.1:0-10878 GCA_022817645.1 Ceratoteleas bidentatus | reverse complement strand
AATCTTCTTTTTGTGCCGAAGCTGAACATTTGAAAATCTTCCCCGGCGCTTTCGAATCTGTCCCCCTCCGATACTAGCGCCACTGGAAAGAATGGTTAACAGCTGAAGTTTTATGTTGCACGGGGCTGATTTTCTCACATGTGCACCGAAAGCGCATGTTTTTCTCTCTATTTTCGTCTTACTTGTGTAGCTTTACTCAATTTAGGATGCCCTCATGAAGACATTCAAATTAAAAAATCTTACAATTAAAAAAAATGAAGTGGAATACAAAAATATTTGTTTTATTTCATGAAACAAATATTATTAAAAAAAGTTGACGACCAATATAAAGCTACAAGTTGCATAAACAACTTTAATAAACCACATTTTTATTAATACAATATACTCAGCACTTACAACTTTACAACTTTTCAATTATTACAAACTTGCAATTTTCGATAATCTATTAACTTTGTTAGTTTTGTTTGTTTCGTTTGTTTCGTTAGTTTCGTTAGTTTTGTTACTTTTGTTACTTTTGTTAGTTTTGTTAGTTTTATTAGTTTCTGTCGATGGTGGTAAAAATTTAAAAAATGTAATAAAATAAACAAAAAGCAAAAAAAAACTTGGCGGACCTATTATTATTGTTATTACAAAAATTAACAAGTAATAAATAAATGTAATTTTGTCTTGTAAGGGAACATTGTTTAAAAAAAATTTTGAACGGAAAGTATAAAAAAGGAAAGTAATTTTTAATGTAGAATTAAAAAAAATTGTAACATTGGTAATGGATAGGATAAAAGTGGAAAGTATAAAAAAGGAAAGTTCAAATTTAAATGTATAGTTTTAAAAAGTCTCAAAGTGGTAATGGCTAAAAGTGGAAAGTTTAAAAAAGGAAATTTTAATTATAAATGTATATAATTTTTAAATATCTGAAATTGAAAATGGCTAAAAATGGAAAGTGTAACTCATTACCGGTGCAGTCAATTCGATTCCTAGAGGTGTGTGCTCTACTACATAATCAAACAAACAGACTGGTTTGTTTAATTGTCTTTGTAAAAGTCAGGGCTATACATAATCTATTAATTTTTGTAACTTGTTCCTTTTTCTAACCAAATTTTGTCTTTCTAACCCACGTTTAGTCTCTTTTATTTTGCGTCATTCAAAAGTAGAGGGGGAAGCCTGCATCAGTAATAAGATAAAAAAGGAAAGCTCTCAACGCATACGACTGGGATCAAGTTTTCGAAGGTCTCTACGCAAATGAATCTGCAATCACTTTTTATAGTATTTTTGAACATATCATCTGTTCTAATGTACCCGTTAGGAAATATATGTCCGGGACGACTTCCCATACTGGTTTAATTCGACACTGAAAGCACTTATTATAGAGAAGAAAAATGCCATGCTCGATATAAGCGTACCCTTTCCGTCTCCGATTATATCACATTCGCCACACTCAGGTCGAAAGCCAAATCCTATTATAAAGACTTATATTCGTGGCACATTTTTACGTGCGAACGCGAGATTGATGAACGGCCGGAAAAGTTTTATCACCATATCAACAAATTGAAGAAGACCTCCTATTTACCTAATGATTTGTTTTTTGATGAAGTTCATTCGTCCGCTTCGAATGAGATTGCAACTCTGTTCTCAGTATATTTTAAATCCATGTTCGCCCCAAATGTGCCTCGCAATACTAATTGTGGCTTGAACCAATCAGTTGATATTTCTGAGCTTTCCGTGGATTTGGGAAACCCTAGCGGAACGGTCCCGACCCTATTTGGTCGGGACACGGTAGGGACTGGGTCGGGACGCGAATGTTTGCAGAAATTAGCATGCCTCGACCATTCTCATACGACCATTTCTCAACTTCTAAACTTTTAAGGAAATCCAGTTTTGAATAATTTGTCAAATTTTTCAAAACTGTTGAAATTAAACAAATTTTCAAAATTCTTAAAAATTTTCAAATTTCTTAAATTTTTCAATTTTTTTGAATGTCTAAAAATTTTCAAACTTCTCATAATTCTGAAATGTTTCAAACTTCTTAAATCAATCACCATCCGATGCCAAACGTGCGTCGTTCTGGTTCTCAAGGTTGTTCCGATTTTCGTTAATATTGTTATGCTCAGCATTATTGTTCGCCGGGTTCCCGGTATTCTCGGGGTTCGCGGAGTTATTGACGTTCGCGGGGTTATTACCGTTCGCAGGGGGTTATTAGTGTGCTGTACTGCGTTACTCCAGGAGATGTTCCTGTAATTTTATGTTTGATTACAAATTTGACGAACTATCAGCTCCACACCTCAGGTGAAGGATCTGGGTGTCATATTTTCTCAGGATGGATCATTTCGTGCGCATATAATGCATATTACTACCAAAGCTCTGAAAATCCTAGGTTTTATCAACCGCAGCAGTGTTCACTTTCGCCGGGCTTTGACCTATAGCCGCTTATTCACAGCTCTTGTTCTACCAATATTAGAATACGCTTCAGTAGTATGGTCACCCCATGCGGATTATGCCATCAGGTTCATCGAGTCTGTCCAGCACAAATTTCTTCGAAGATGCGTGTTCAGACTCGGTCTCCCGATGAATCATGCTGATCACGACTATTCCGAGGCTCTTACAGCAATTTGTCTCAGGTCGTTGTTGGATAGAAGAGTGTTCGCCGATCTCATGTTTTTATATCACATTGTAAATAGCGTTGTGACCTCCATAGCACTCCAAAATTGTATTCAATTTCATATTCCATCTGGAGTTACAAGACACTCAGCATTTTTTGTGACCCAGATGTATAGAACCAATGCCCTTTACTTGAACACAATTCAACGCATAGTTCGGTTGGGTAACGAGTACTCGGGTACATGTGACTTTTCCGTACCTAGATCACATTTTAAACGCACTCTCTCCACATTGGCTTAACCGCCAATATCTTAAAGGTCAGCGCACTATTTTTATTTGTATCTTCTTTAAATTTGTATTCTACTTTCTACGTCTTTTATCAATTATGTGTATTTCTATTTATTTGTATGTACTTAATTTACTTCCGGTCATGTGATATTTTCGTTACTTTAATTGTATGTATTTGTAAAGGGATTATATCCGAGTAAAATATATAATAATAATAATAATAATAATAATAATAAACAAAAGTCTAAAATTGGTAATGGCTAAAACTGAAAAGTATGAAAAAGGAAAGCTGAGTTTTAAAAATATAATTTACAAAAGTCTAAAGTTGGTAACAGCTAAAAGTTAAAAGTATAAAAAAGGATAGTTCAAATTTAAATGTATCAGGTACCTACCGTCAACAGTATCTCCAAGGTCAAGGCGGTAATGTTAACAATCGACCATCAGTTTCGGTCTGATAAACTGGCCCCTTGTCATTCCACTTACATATAATAGTTATTTATGCAACAAGGGCGGTAAGTAAGCCATTATTGACGAGCGAGTCAATAATGGCTTACCGCCCATGTTACATACGTAATTTTATGCATCAAGGGCACGGTGAGTGAGCACTGACCGTCGGTTTGAGCAGGTGGTGAGTTGTACATTATTGCAAGCGGGCGGTAAGTAGCCGGTAAGCGGGCGGTAAATGGTTACTTACCGCACTAGTGCGGTAAGTGGCCATTTACCGCCCGCTTACCGGCTACTTACCGCACTAGTGCAATAATGTACAATTTACCGCCCGCTTAAGCGGGCGGTAAGTGCTCACTTACCGTGCACGTGATGTATAAATGAGTTTTATTCTTTGGCACAGTATGCCGGTCATGCAGATCCCTAACAATTAAAAATATGGAAAATGTCACAAATTTCATCGCTAAGGTTTACGTGAATGAGATTCAAAATTTTCTGTCAACTTATTTCGGTTTGCATACCCTTTATGTTTACTAAATTGAAAACTGCCTGAGAAATAACCCGATGAAAGCCAGATAAAAATATTGCTGGAACGTTTAAAAGTTCAAAAATATGTTTATGTTATGCAATCACATGTTTTGTCTGCGGAATTTTGAAACAATAATTAAAGGATAATTTGTATGGAGTAATTCCAGGTCAAATCAACAAGCCAAAAATTTTTAATGGCTCGAAATTTCCAGAAAGTTTCGAAATTTAGTTACAAAGGTCAATAGTAGTTTTTTCAATTAAGTTACAAATTCCAATACTATTAGCTACTTTTCGTTCGAAGCGCAACGGTGTAAAAATATACTTTTACAAAAAAAGTGTCATGACCGAAGCCTTTGATTGTGAGGTTGCTGTAATAAGCACATCCTTGACATGACAAACAATCTAAAGCAAATTTTATGCGTAATTTTTTAGCCAAAAATCAACTTTGTATCGCCTTGCAGGCAAAAGTTATATCAAATTTATTAGCAAAATGTCACGACCGAAGCCCTAAAACATTGGGTCGCAACTATATTAGGCCAAGTGTTGCTACTTTTTTACTACATGTTTAAGTCAGGAAACTGTGATTGCAAGGCAAATATGTGCCTCCGAAACTTCAGCCAACATTTATTATTTTTCGTGATTTGCATTGCATTCTGTTAAATATAATAAAATATCTCTGTTAAAATTGTGACGTTATTTTCACTATTATTAGTTAACTAATAAACTGAAGTTGCGCGCCAGCCTTTTCAGGCACTCAAATACAAAACTAATATAGCCAACTCAGTCGGAAGATTGAGGTTCTCATTGTTTTCGTCGTGGGCAATTTTGGACGGACAAATGGGCACAAATAAATAAATAAAATTACACCAGTTCATAAGTCAAAGTAAATGGTGATTTACTCTATCCCTAACAAAGTATTGTTAGGGATCCGCGGTCGACTTCGGTATTTCAATGAATAACGTTCTCTACTGTCTTTGTTTCACTTCGTTTATTGACTCTTTTTATTGATGTACTGTAATTACGCGACGTGTGTTATGTACCGCGGGGAGGCCGTAAGATCGGGTTGCATTCGATAGTGCATTGATGCGCGCAGTACAAGATTGTTCTGGTTATTCCCTTGAGTCCCAGTTCGGGACGCCTATTTAAACAGCCTTTTGCACACGGCTCGCATTGCATTTTGAACACGTTCCTTATTATAAAAAACGCAAAATACTCATTTATGGCGCGGCATGGCAACGGCTTTTGCTGATGTTGATAATTCGCGACGAGGTCATTCGCATTTAAATAAAATGCAGTGTTAGGAATCGGGGCGTTAGCCCGTTTCCTAACAACATTAACCCCGGAACTCCAGACTTGAAGAATCACCTTAAGGTTCATTATTTGTCAGATTACATTTCCTAATATAATATTTATGATTCCAATCAAGTTATCTGATATTTAATAGCATTCCAGATACATTACTAGAATTTTTTAATAAAAATTGTTCACTACTACTGTAAATTAAATAAATTTTAAGTTAACATTTCAAACGGTAAAGCTTTACCACTTGAAACGGTGACTTTTACCACTCAAGTGGTCATTCTTACCACTTAGTTTTCTCAATGTGGTCAAATTTAAAGGAAATAGAGTAATTTTTAATAAAATATTTTTCTGAATGTATTAACATCCTAAAGCAATAAAGACCCTAAGTAATTGTTGTTCTAAGTTTAAAAGTTATGAATAATTTTGTAAATTAGTCATATAGAAAAAAATGACTAATTTACAAAAAATGTATATTAGTTGTCTTAACCAACTTTTTCGTTAATAATCTCGTTGCGTGTCTAGAACCAGATTTCTAGTTCTTTTCCTGACAAAAGAACTAGAAATCTGGTTACTACAACTTGTCTTTCTTAACCTTTCGTTAGGCTTATGTAATGAAAAGATATCTACAATATTTGTTAATAAAAGGGAAATATAATCTCAGTATACTGGCAATTTGTTACGTTATATTACATTACATTTACATTACAATTTTATTAACAAGGAAAGTTGTGGAAAATAATATTTTTTTGATTTGTTTATATACAATATAATTTGCACTAAGAAAGATCACGAAGATGCAAAATTCATCAGTTGAACAACAAGCGAGATTTTTCTATTTCATCTTCCTTTGTGCAAACTATATTATTATAAGAATTCTTTTTCAGTTTAAATAGCAATCTTTTTTCAAGAAACGAACAATATGATTTCGAAACAATATAGTTTAAATTCAATATTTTCATAGCTGAGAGGATTAATTGAAATTGAATTTACAATTAATCATTACAAGTTTTAGTTTAATAAACAATAATTTAATAAATAATAATAAAGAATACAATTACTTACATATGCACTTGCGCATAGGACTGCGAAGACAACGAAGATCGAATTGTTCATTTTGATAAAATGAGTTTGAACGATATCGACAATATAATGATTCCTGCACTGTCGCGACAACTTGCTTATATACTCAAAAACTTACATATAAACAAGCTTTTTAATGAACGATATTTATAAAATATCGTTCATTAAAAATTGAACTATTAAAATTCAAAAATATGCATGACCCGCCAATCATTTTCATTTTCTAATGAATCACGCCACATTAATATATCTGAAAATGCCCAAATTTGTCCTAAACTAAAATTAGAAGCGCCCATTCATTTTTTGTCTATTTAAAGAGCATGAAATGTTTTCCTAATAGAAAATATTTGCAGCCATATTTCCTATAAACTTTTTCGACATCGAACATATGGTTCTCAGTACATCTGGAAATATCCAGATTCAGAAAGGACCCCGCACTATTCTTATGGAAATCCGGTTTCGGTTAAATTGGCTCATTTTTTGATATTTGAAAGGAACAAAATATCAAAAACTGAGCCAATTTAACTGATTTCCATAAGAAAATTGCGGGGTCCTTTCTGGATAAGTAAATCGTAAGTTAATAGCTCTGGAAATTTGTTTCACAAAGCATATCAACACGTTCCCAAAATATATGCAACTGCATCCCATTATTAGCAGCCTTCTCCACCCAATAACGATACTTAAAAACTTAGAACATCAAAGAAAATTAAAGAGTCTCTGGGTACTTTTAGTCAAATCTCAGGTGGACTTTGATACAATGATTAAAGGATGCCGACGCAAACAAAATCACCCCCGCGAAACACCAGACCCTCATAGGCCTATGGTACGCGACGATATATGTCGATTTTATTATCATGCTGTGCACGAATAACGTCCCAGGGGTGACTTTTTCTACGGGAAATATGAGCAGCCATCAGCACAAATAGCCGAGATGAGTTGAAATTAGTATTATTCCATCAAGTCGTTGACTTGATGAAAATGTCAGCAGAATACACTAACATCTCGGGCAATTCAAGTATATTCTGTGAATTGCCCGAGATGTAACTGTATTTTAAGATATAATTCAACGGCGATGCGTCATCCTCACCTTACGTGGTTTTTCGCACCAAAGCAGATTTTCGATAATTTCAGATTTTGAAATAATATTGATTTTCAAATTGGATGAAAAATAAACAGTAGCCAGAAATAAATTATAAAAATACACCGTGTAAAATGTTCTAGTTTATGTGAATTTCAATTTCAGGCACGCTGTGTTGTTTTAGCACATTTCCTTTATATTAGTTGTGGACTATCGCTTTGAAAATGCGCATAAAAAATAGTTGGAAAAGCACAGAAATATATCTTTCAAAAGGTAAAGAAAAAGTTAAAGTTATAAGAATATATTTTAACATATTAATATAATAATTATAATACAACCGGAAGACTTTTCACGCTAATAATTTTCAAAAATTGTATCCGCAACATTAAGTTGTACATCTTTTCTCCGATTCACATTAACTACTTCTTTAACTTTAACTTTAAATTCAAGTCACAGCTTAATATTCAACTATTAATTTTTATTTTTTTAAATAATAAATAAAACTAAAAAATAACTGAGTTGAAAACGACAGCAACGTAAATTCGAGTACGGCAAATTTTGCTCATTTGAAATATGTATTGCTTTTTCGAAATCAGTAAGAATAGTGTCGATTTCATAAACTAAACTGACTAAATATGGTGGTACATTTTGATTGAACCGAAATGCGCCTATACAATGTGTACTTCTCAAATATATTCCTGCCATTTTACAACGTCTTAATTTTTGTTAAAACAAATTTAATCGGAAAAATAAAACTTTTTGGATTTATTCCTATAAACAGCAGATCTGATACTTACTCTCTAAATCTGAAAAAGTTAATATTCACTTTTTGAATGAGCAAGAATATAATGTTATAAATATTATAATGTTATATAATGTTATAAACTTTCGAAAAAAATGAATATGCACTTAAAAAAAGTGAATATTCACTTTTTGGAATATTCAACTGATTTAGTATACCTTAGATTTTCAGTATACATACTTCGATTTTTATTTGTTTAAAATAAGCCAAAGTAAAAATGATTTTGATCGCTAAAAGATATGAAACTGGACTCGTATGTGAACCGCCCTGATCTTTCTGCAATGGATCTGCGATCTGGAATGAAGGGCGACGATCATATTTTGTTGTAAGATCGTTCTGCCATCGTTTACACTCAATTTTACGATGTTATATCCTGGTAAAGTTTATTAGATAAGTCGATAGTTTTCGTCACAAATTATAGCAATGTTTCAATTTTTTGCGATTACATTTTATTTGATATATGTCACCGAACATTTGGCTGAGAAATATTGTAATGAAAATACTTGAAAATGCATGGAGTTCAATGGAAAAGGTGGCATAATTTGCATTGTAATAGAATTTTTATATTGAAAATGATTAGATAAACGGAAACACTTTTTTAAAATAGTTTGTAAATCAGAGAATCTACAGTTTATCAATATAGATTATACATAAAAAACTGGGGTCAGCGATTGTTTCAAAGAGATATTGCAAATTAAGGTCGTGCATACGGACGAAAAAGCTGAGACTGGAGAATTGACAGGCGATTGAATTTCGAAACATTACATTTTCGAAAAATATTGCAACTTTGCATTTCAGAATTGCCTGACAGTAAATATTATAATAAAACTATATTTATAAATTTCAATTTATAAAAATTTCCTTTACAATTAAGGTGATTCTTCAAGTCTCAAGTTCTAAAGTTAGTGTCTTTTTTTTGGATTGTAATTAAAATATGTAAAAATAAACTTGTAAATTATTAATCAAAAAGACAGTAACTCTGGGACTCTAGACTTGATGAATCACCTTAAAGAGAACTGTAATATGTCTTAAATATGAATTTAATTTGTCCTCGTATCATAATTATATATAACGTTGTCTGTAGTTTTATCGACAAAATCTTATAACTATAATCTGCCCTGTTTTTACAAGTTATTAATTTATCTTTACAGTTATTAGCTTAACTTTTGTATACACGCCTAATAACAACAATATTAATACATATTGATCATTAAATACTTATGCAACGTTTTTAATACACACATATATATATATATATATTTATATATTCCTTTTTGACAATGTTGCCATACAATTAAAAGTTTCACATTTATTTTTGACTGACAACCACGATATTGAAATAAAATATAAGACAGTTTTTATTTTTCTAATTACGCATGATTTATATAATATATTATTTAAAAATAAAAAAATGTTTAAATACTTTTAATGCGTTTTATTATGAATAATGTTTAATATTATGTCAGTAACTCCTAGTTTGCCACGATGTTTTTTTTTGTAGAGGTTGGCGGCTTTACGCAACACTACGCCAATTATTTTTTTGCCGCGATAGAACGTCCTTAAGAATATTACACTGAAAAAAAAGTCCTCGTAGAATTGTAGACGTTCAATTTGTTGAATGTTTGTCGTTAAGATAACGAAAATTCTCGTTGTCACGACAAACTTTTAACCTTGTAACTACGAATTTTTAAGTTGCCATAACGAGAAAGTCATTGACACAATGAGTTTCGTCGTTATCCGCATATGAACTACAACTTTTCATTGTCACAAGTCAATTTTCGTTATAGCAGCGAAACATTTTTTTTCAGTGCAGGCAAAACATAAAAAACACTAATTAATCGTTAAAAAAGCTAAGAAATGCACATTATATATAACATACTATAATATTATATATAATATACTAATATACATTAATATATTCCGCAATTAGGGCGGGAAATAAAAAAATTATAAAACATAATTTTCTTATTTAATAATTTTTTTTATTTTGTCACAGCTCGGGAAAAATTAAACTTACTGCACTTAAACTCGTCTAACATGTAAGAATACCTCAATATAATTTGATGGTGAAAATATTTAATAAAATGTTTTATGAATAACTCAATTTTTCATAGTAAAAAAATTGAAATAAAACAACATTGTTATTTTAGACAGTATATATTTTTAAAGTTATGTATGCACGCAAAAAAATATATACCTACACTGGACAAACAAGTGTTTTAGACACTTTTGATGTAATAGTCTCCAAAAGTATCTAGAAACTAGATACTTTTGGTGTCTTTTACATAAATAGACACCAAAAGCGTCTAAACGTCTAAATACTAGACACTAGTTTTTCTAGTGTAGTACTCGCATTTGTATGCCTGGCACAGGCATATTTTAATATTAATCGTAATAAAAAGATCCGAATTCCTTAGAATGGCTATGCCAGGTATACTCGTGCCAGGCGAAAACGGGCTAATGTAGAGATATTTTCCTGTTGCTTCAAACATTCGCACTCCGGAATACGAGTATTATTGACCCACCTAGATATTTTTTGCGTGTGTGTACAACAAAATATACAGCTCTCTTAGTATTATTTCTGTGGTTTTGAGGAAAAACCAATTATGTCCCTTCTTTGTAACTTTGAGATATTTGCGTTTAAAGTTTCAAAAGTAAACTTTTGCATTTTTGTGTCAATCTTCTTCATGTCTATTGGGTACCATTTCTATTGCAAAATAATGGTAAAATATAATGTTTAAGTTACCGAAATTGAATTTAAGTT
>JABFPB010007579.1:0-10888 GCA_022817645.1 Ceratoteleas bidentatus | reverse complement strand
CCGACCCAATCATATTGCGCAGCTATGCGATCCCCGGACTCTGGTTGGAGGTCGGAGGATCGGGGGAGTCAGAGGCGAGATCGTCCCCGGAGGTGGCGTCGTCAAGGCGCTGCCTCTTGACACCAGCGGATGAATTCCGACCGGTGACACAGATTTAGCACCCCTTGACGACGCCATCCTCGAGGACAAAGTAGTCCTGCTCGCAATCGACGTGAAACAGTCTCCTGCAAGCAGGACACCTATTGTCCTCGTAGACCGTCTTCTTGCATTTGGCGTTACAACATTTGCCTAGGCCGCCCATATTCACTCAGTAAAAATAAAAACTAAATAAATATATAAAACGTCGCACGTAACGCAATATTAGACAACACTATCAAGAACAATAATCAACACAGATAGCAAAAGAAATTAGAATACAAATAGAGCATAGAATGACCAAATAGAATGACTCATCATTTGACCAAAAGGTTTTTGATAAATTGAAATCGCCGAGTATCACACATTTGGCCGAGGGATAATGCTCAAACACACGTTCGGTAGAATCGACGAACTGTGAATAGGCGTCAAGAGGCGAGTTTCGTGGAAAATACACGGCGGCAATAATTAAGTTAGAGTCAGGAGATTTAATATGCACAAGCAGTTGTTCGGCTAGTGAATTTCTGGTTTCGATGCTCAGGCTCGCATACCTCTGATGAATACAGATCGCCACCCCACCCCCTCTCTCGTGTTGACTGATAGTGCTGTCCCTGTCCTTCCGCAATGTATTATGGGACGATAGACTCAGCTCCGCGTTGACGATATCTGGGTGAAGTCACGTCTCCGTGAAGACCATGATGTCCGTGTCAACATGACCCGCAACGTTGTTGCCGAATGCTGACAGCTTGGTGCGTAGGTCCCTGACGTTCTGATAGAAGACCGACAAATTGGTGCACGATGGGGATTGCCTAGCGTTTAGTTTTCCGACTGAGATCCCATTTGCTGCTGCTTCTTGGACCCCGTAGAGCGAACGATGCGGGGCACTCCGTCGAAGTACCTAATCCGCATCCCAGTCTCATCCTTATCCTCGGCGGCTTTCAGCTGCATTACTAGGGCCCGCAGGTGATCGCGCTGGAGCTGAGTCCGATCAGGACTGATGCGGACCGGACCTGTGATCTTCTTTTTGTTTAATAAGATCTCTAACACTATTCCAGGATTTGGTAATTTAACCTTGATTGGTCTCGCGCTGCACTGGTTCCGGCCGGAATCAGCGCTGGCTCGCATATCGAGGTTACCCAATCTCATGACGGTAAACTTTCCATCCGCCAAGTCGACGAATTGGCAGAGAATTGACTGCCTGCTTGTCTGCCGTCATTTGTTGGTGTGTGGACAGATTGGTGTTTTCATCGATGCCATGTATGATAACTTTGGATGCTCGGCTTGCTCGGTCACTAAACTCGGCATAAATGGATTCAGTGGGCTCCACGGCGGGAACAGGGCCAGGCAATGAGTTGAAAGAGTTTTTCAGTAGCTGAAGTTCGTCAGACAATTTCTTGTTAGACGATTTAAGGGCATCCACCTCGACCCTCAATCCCTAATTTGAGATCCCAAGGTCGACTAGTTGCAACTTGACGTCAACTAAACTCTTAGAGATGTCCAGAAGTGACGTTGCAATGCCGTCGCAGTCGCTGCAGAAGAACTTCATGTGTCTCACAGATGTTCTGAGCGCAAAGACACGTACTTCTGTAGCGCTGAGTTTGGTGCATCCAGGATGGAAGATGTGCTTGCACCGGTCGCATTCCACTTGGGAGGCCTCATTCGGTTTCTTGGGCGCTGTGATTTCACCATTGCACTTAAAACACTTTCCCGACATGGTTACGAGTGCAAACTATTTCTATCAAAAGTGCAGTTAAGAATGAAATACGGTAGTGAGGCGATCAGTCTGCACCGTGTCGTATCGTATCGAGCGAAACGAAAACACGTCCGACTCCGACCGCACTCAAAATATAACTGGTGTGTTAGTTGGTGTTATGGAAAATATGTTAGTTTCTTCTAACACGGGAGATGCCCGTTTTCCGAATTCCTTTCTTCATTGTCTTCAAATTCCTCTTCTAAGTCCCCTGTCTCTTCTTCTATTTGTACCTCATTAATTTGTCTATTGAATCGGGGTGTTGATTTGACAAATGGGTTTTGACTTGGTCTCCGATTTCCATCCTCTTGAGAGTTGTATCTTCCGGATGTATTTTTCTCTTCTGTCTTCTTAGCGACAGGTTTATCTTTTCTAAATTGTTCCCAAGATCGATTCCGAACTTGGTTCGTCTGACCGATTTTATCTAGTGCTTTCAGGAGATGTAGTAGGCCCTCAAAGTCCAGGATATCTCGACAAATGATTGTGTTTTTTATTTCCTCGGAGAAATGTCGAGCCAATTTTTTGACAATTTCTCCCTCCGTGAGGACTGGCCGCAATTCGCGAGCCGTGCTCATGATTTTTGTGGCATAGACCACCATTCCTTCCTGTCTATATGGATTATAGAAGCCAAATTCTAATTTCTTTCGAAATTCGTATTCGTCTTCCTCACTCCAGAATCGATCACAAAACATTTCCATGAAGGTTTTAATATCTGTTATAGGGATTTCCACTACTTGCCACCAATCATTGGCTATACCTGTCACACAGCAATTGATAACATAGTTCAATTCGTGGGGTCGGGGACAGACGCCCTGAACGTAGGCTTCTAATTGTCTAATGAATTTCCCCGGTTTCCCATTGCCACTAAATTTCGGGAATTCATATTTTATTCTCGGAGAGGCAGTAGCAGCTGTGGTTGGATTCTGTTTCCATGTATCCCATTGTTTTTGCATTTCCTGTTGTCCCTTGGTAATGGACTGCACGTTTTTCATGACGTCGTCCAGGCCATTTTGTTGTTTCTCCACTGCGGAGATAACATCGATGACGACGTTGTCCGTATCATTCATTCTGAGTTCCATTTCCCGGTGTTTTTCTCGCAATTCTTTTAAATAAGGATTGCTGTCGAGGGCGAGTTCGTCTTTTCTAAGTCTTTCTCGGATTTGACGAAATCTATCATTAGTGGTTTGTTTTTCCTGATTTAGGAATTCTACCACTTTATCTGAATGTACTCGAATTTCATCTACATTCTGGTGAATTACCTCCACCTTTTGTTCCATGTTTAATTGACTGAAGCTTGCTTCAGGTTCTTCGGAGCCTACCAGGCTGTCTGATAGTTTAATTTTACGCATGATTTTGCTTCTTTCTCTTTTTCTTACGAGTACTTGGAGTTACATCCACAGAGGGAGTTGTTCTCCATGTGTCCACGTTTCTACGTGGTAACCTCTTTTAGGTTGTACACATCGATTTCCACTCTCCAAAAATCTTCGCGTCTGTAGACAATCAATAAAAACTCCGCTCCATTGACGAAGTGGGTCGACCGTCTCGGGGCCGTACTTATGTCTATTATACTTACCTAGTATTATACAATACTAGGTTCAGTGGTCAGCATCGGATACGATTTAAGACCTATAGCGGTAAAGAGATTGAACGATTTTGAAAATGTGCCAGGATCGTGGATAATATCAATATAAGAGTAATAAGAAATGCCGCAAACGGCGAAGACCATCTAAGGATTTATTCAGAGAAAGAACAATTGAAATTTGAACGATCAGGATTATTTACAAGGGTAAAGCAAATGAATGGTTCAAGTTAAATGAACACGAGAAATTGTGTCCCTGGAGATAGGCAAAGAGCCTTCAAAATGGGCAAATATCCAATTTATAGTGATAAGGAGTTCTTACTGGAACAATGAAAATATGAGGCTCATACAAATTGACGAAATTCTATTATCTACGATTAACGGTTGCCTATAGGCATAACTAGAATAAAGGGTTCATGCAAACGAACTATGCAATAGTTGTGCCCCTGAAGATAGGCCATGGAATTTGGAAAATGTAATTTTCATACAATAGATATTGCCTTCAGGGCCTACGAAATAGATTAATTCAATTAAAAATGAATTTCAGAAATAATGCCCCTGAAGATAGGCAAAGTGCCGAAGAAATTGGCAAGCTATTTCAAATTTTAATTCATTTTGGTATACTAATATACTTGAATGGGTTTGACCTCATGGGGACACATCCCAGGGGACTGACACCATTTCGGTCGAGATTTAAATTTCCCGCCAACCTACTTGGTTGGGACGCATCACAGGGGACTGTCACCACTTCAGTAGGGTTCCCGGAGCTAGCTCCCCCCTTTCCTAATCACGGCAAGATTTACTCTCCTTGGTGGGAACGCATCCCAGGGGACTGACACCACTTCCGCAGAGGGGAGGATTAGAGAGGGGAGGGGGTAACTAGGAGGAGGAACCCAGATGATTTGACTAAGCCATTATCTGACCTGTCTAGGCGATCCCTGAATTCAATGGGATATAGTTACCAAACTCCTTGGGCTCTCGGCCGCTTCTCTGGTCACTGGATTTGTTCGTTGACAAAAAGCAGTATCGATTTTATAATCGAAATTTCGGGGATATCGAAAAGCTAAGTCTTCCCAAGTTATAAGACTTAAAAGGATCAAAAAATTAATGGGAAAAACAAAGGTACATTCAAGTACGCCACCTCTGAGCTTTATTTTGAAATCAAAATATACGATTGTTTTGATTTCCCGATAAAGTCGGCTTACTTTAGTTTGGAAAGTAATCATTTGGAAGATAGACTCACAACTTGATTTTATCGACTAAATGATTCCGTTTCATTACCAAATATTTACAATTTAAACTAGAATTAAAAATTTGAAATGTTATTTTATATTTACTCAGTTTAAATTTGGGAAAAATCATATATCAACTACAAAACAAAATGTTTTGAAAAAATCAAAAGAACATAGTACGTATGTTTGATATATTACAGTTTGAATCTTCCGATACAAATCGGTAAAATTTCAGCAAAATGATGGAATATTTGAGAAATCGATTTTTGAAAAAAGGGGATTTTTACATTTGCCCTCATAACTTTTGTAAAGTGCTACAAATTGCTTCCGTTAGCTTATATAAAATCCTGAATTCATATAAAATTATACCTTGTGGTATATACCAAAAGGTATATACCAATGGTATATACCGCAAGATATATACCAATAGGTGTATACCACATGGTATATAAGTTGTGATATATACCTATTGGTATTTTCTATTTGTATATACCTATTGGTATATACCTTTTTTGTATATATGTTTTGGTATATACATTGTGGTATATACGTTTTGGTATATAGCTTTTAGTATATACCTATTGGTAATAGAATCAGAATTCGTGAAACGCAACAGCAAAATTTAAATTTTGTTAATTCACTGTGATTTTGGGTTTATTTGATAGCCAGGGTCGACTATTATTCCATGCTAAAGCGAATTTGCGATCAACAAATTATTTGTTAAGTTATTAACAAATAAAGTTTTTTGCAGCGCTTTCTTAAACGTTTTATATCTCACGAACCAATCAACCGATTTGCATGAACTTTTCGGCAATTATTCGCCAAAAGTCCACAGATTCCACTGAAATTATGCAAAACCAAAAAAAGCATTGTTTAAACAATTTTTATTGCAAAATAAACATAAACATTGAAAACAAATTACGTTCTGCGCCTTTCATGAAACTGTAACTCACAAATTATATTAGGGCATTTATTTAAGCTTCGATACCCGTCAAAACATTTCAAGGCCCGTCAGAACTTCAAAAGTTATGGAATTTTTTGTAAAGCGGTTCAACGGCGCGTCGCGGCGCGGTGCCCGGTGACATGTCGCTGCGTGTACCGGCTGGCTAGGCACTGTGACTGTTGACAATCGACTTTGGTTTATCTATTTGATACATTTCGCATGGGTCAGTTATTGAAGTTATTGAAGTGAGTACAACAGCGAACTACTGCACTTTGTAGATTCAAGTAGGCGTAGATCATTACCGGAGCTCATTCTGTATCAAGTAAGTTTGTGTTCTGATGTTTACTTCGTCTTTTGCAAAGTAAACATCAAGTTTTTGTATTTTATTTCATTTTTTTATTGTTTGGTGTCCATTTTTTATTTGATAGAATGCCTTCACCTCCGTCCTGTTCCAATCCTCTCGAGAAATCCAATCACAGGCGTGTGTACAAAAATGTGAAGTTAAACACAACAAATTGGAATGCATGTTTCCAAAATATTACTGGGCATTACGTTTGCGATTCGTGCAGTCGGCAAATTGATAAGCAAAAGGCCGTCCCAGCATTTGTTCAAGCAGACGCATCCAGAGATTTCGAGCAACCAACGAGTAGTGATTCTGAAGTTGAAGTTAGAGATTCAGAATTGTTTGATCCGAGTTATAAATGCGAAAAAGTTGACACGGAAATAAAAACCTGTAAAATCAACCAAATTTTGCACGAATGTGATCGACCAGAAAGACTGCCAAAACAACAAAAAGTAACTTGCTCTGCAAACAATAAGCAAGCTGCATCGATTTTAAAAATATTAAACAAAACAACAGCTAAATCAGACACAACGGAAATCGAGAGTAATTTCGTAACTGACATCAACGCAGCATTGTCGGCAGCTAAATGTCGCAGCGAAAAAATCGAAATATTGACAACTTTGCCACAAGATCTCAGTATTCGGAAAATGCGAAAGTACTTTAACGTCTCTCATCTTCAAAGGCCAAGCAAATTCGAAAGCACGGTGGTTATAAGTCGCGTCCTAAACGGAGGATCGGTCGTAATTTACCCGATGAGACTGTGCATAAAGTGAAAGAATTTTATCGATCTGATGACACGAGCCGCATGATGCCAGGTAAGAAGGATTACATCTCAATAAAAACAGACGCTGGTCGAGTGCAGGTGCAAAAGCGACTGGTGTTGTATAACATAAGCGATGCATATTCAGTTTTCACACAAAAGTTCCCGGACTTAACAATCAGTTGCTCGAAATTCGCTAAGCTGCGTCCGAAAGAGTGCTTATCAGCTAATAAAACCGGTCACAACGTATGTGTGTGCAAAATGCACCAAAATCTGCGGTTAAAGTTTGTCGGCATCAAGACTGAGCTCCAGAAGAAAAACTCCCAATTCGAATCAACACACCGAGATGCCTTCGCAAAAATGATATGCGACACTCCGGGTTCATCATATCATTTGCTCACTTGCTCGAAGTGCCCAGGTAGTGTCTTCTGTAAAGAGGTCCTCCAAACGTTCAAGATCCACTCCATTAAGGAAATCACTTTTAAAGAATGGACCAGCACTGATCGGTAAAATATACTTATAATATAGTTTTGACATTAAAAACCCAATCAGCGACGAAGTTTGACAAGTTGACAAAATGAAGTTTTATAAAAAATTGTTTCTGTGGAAGGAATTATGAAACTGTATACTCTTCTTTTAATACATCATTATAGGTGTGAACTAGAAGAAAAAGTGGTGTCGGTCGATGCATTCATAAAACTCATGAAGAAAGATCTCCCTGAAGTGTTAAAACACGATTTCATCTAGTCGTCTCAAAGCGCCTACTTCTCTTCAGTCAAAGAACAGCTACAGGAAGGAGAATATTTAGTATCGCTCGATTTTTCCGAAAAGTATACTTTCGCAGTTCAGGACGCTGTCCAGGCATACCACTGGACAAACTCCCAAGCGACAATTCATCCGTACGTGATATACACCCGAAAAGATGATAAAATCACACGAACTTCGTGGTGATATCTGAGCACGAGAAACACAATACTGCTGCGGTTCATTTGTTTAATAAAAAAATGATCGGTCGATTGAAAGTGATGCGAGGTGAAATTACAAAATTGATTTATTTTTCTGACGGAGCTGCATCGCAGTACAAAAATAAATCAAATTTTGTGAATTTGGTTCACCACGAACTAGATTTTAATGTTAAAGCCGAATGGCATTTTTTTGCCACTTCGCACGACAACGGTGCTTGTGATGGAATTGGCTGTAAAGAGAAGTGCCTACAAAACCAGTTCACAGAGACCTAGTGATAATCAAATCACAAACCCGAAATCGTTGTTTGATTGGGCTTCCACGTTCTTCAAAAATATAACGTTCGCATTTTGCTCGAAAGCAGAACACGAGGAAGAGGAAGCGGCTTTGAAAGAACGATTCTGTAAAGCAAATACTATTAGAAACACCCGTCAGTTCCACTGTTACAGACCGCGATAAGAAAACTGTAGAGTGCAAAATCTTTTCAGTAGCGGCTGATTGCAAAATTAAAAATATTGTATAAAATCTTCCAATGCATATGAATAAGAAAAACTATTTTATTTGTATCATACTGAACATTATATTTAAATTTAAGTTGTATTCGATTGGGGAATAAGGCTTGCAATCTGCCGCGCGCCGCCTCGCGCCGCGACGCGCCGTTGAACCGCGTTACAAAAAATTCCATAACTTTTGAAGTTCTGACGGACCTTGAAATGTTTTGACGGGTATCGAAGCTTAAATAAATGCCCTAATATGATTTGTGAGTTACAGGTTGCGTTTTCGCCACTCATTCTGAAATGCAGAATCTGAAACAGTGGTGCTCAATCGAATAAGTTTTTGTATACCCGTGTTCGTAAAACTCAGTTTAATCTATCTTCGTCGTTTCTACACGAAAACCAAACGTATCAGTCGTTTTCGGAAGCGTTAGCGTAAACAAACAAATCACATACACTCACAGATTGAAACATATTAATTAGTTATATAAATCGTGATAATTAGTTAAATGCTACAAAATGTATTCCCGAAAATCCAGCGGCCTGGAAACGGTAGGTATTTTGTATAATATGATGTTTTTGTACAGGTTATGTTTTTACAAATGTGATGTTTTTTTACAGGTTAATTTAGTCGACGATGAAGATAGAAGTAAAGTATTATTATATTTAATCAAGAGTCACGTACTTCACGATTATTTTTCTATGGATACTTTTGAATGCGATTGCCACAACTACTGAAGAATTGAAAGAAGTTTTTGAATATTATGCAACTAAAATCATCGTTTATTTAGGATATTTTGTTATTAAAAGTGTTGATTACAATGAATTTAAACTAAATTCCACGTTTTTTAAATTTGTTTCAGAATAGCTTCTTGTTCATTTTTATTATTATTATTATACAACTTTACTGTAAATCACAATCAAAAGTAATAACTTTTACCACGGTGGAAACATTTTAGAGCACTTTTGGCGATATACATTAGTCCCATTGTACGTTATTAATTCTTATTAACGCTATTTTGCTGGCTATAAAACAATTTGTGAATATGTAATCACTAAATTCTGTGAATATTATATTGTAAATATTTGTTTTTACTAATAGTAGTGTAACGGTTCACCCACGAAAACTCGATTTAGCGTCCGTGGGACAAGGAGAAACCTGCCCTACCGGCCGACAGATCGCCCGCCGGGAGCGGCTCGCGGACGTAGTAACGCATGGCTGGCCGGTAGGCGGCGCGCTAGCGCCTTTTGCTCGTCAACTCGCAAGCGAGCTGACTCTGGAAGTCGACATAAACGCGAGGTTGGACGGGCATAATCGAGCTTTTTGGTTGTTCGATTGGAGAGGACAAGTCTCGAGAAGAGAAAAGTCTTTTTTTGTTTGCGACTGCGAAGTCGCCGTCTGAGCCCTGTGGTGGGCGAGTAGGAAGAACCTCCGGTGGCGAGGTAAGTGAGGAGGGAGGGAGTCCGACTGTAAAGTCGAAGCGTCCGAAAGGACGAGGCCTCGACTACTAAGTCGAAGTGTCCGACTGCAAAGTCGAAGCGTCCGAAAGGACGAGGCCTCGACTACAAAGTCGAAGTGTCCGACTGCAGTAGTAATTATCAAAATAATTAACATATTAAAACATTAGTACATACTTAACATTGTCGATTACAGGTGCATCAGGACGTTTTGCTTGGTGAAATAAAACAACTCGGCTACTTATTAAAACTTACAAAGATATGGAATATCAGTTCCAAGATAAACGGATTCCTGTTAAAAACAATTGGGAGGAATTAAGCCAAGTAATGAAAGCGTGTGGTGTTAATGTAAGCGGTGTGCAATGTAACAATCGATGGACGTACCTGTTACAAATGTATAAAAAAACTAAAGACTACAACAGCATAAGCGGAAATGATCGAACGGAATTCGAATATTTTAAACTTATGGAAGAAATTTTACATAGAAAACCTGAATATCACCCAGTATCTTTAGCATCTAATTTAAAAGGTTTCAAACGAAACATTGTCAGTGATCAACCTGTCTACGAAAGCGAAGATGAGCCCATGATAAAGAAAAATAGTGGCAGTAATGCCATTTCATCTGAGGTACATGATTTATATGTTTGTTGTAATTTGTTTCACAATTGAAGATATTGTTAGTCTGGTTATCTTTTTACCAAGATAATCAATCTTTCTATTAAGGGGCTATCCATATATTATGTAACGCTGTGCAAAAAGGACGAATATATGATATATGAATAGATAACAAAAGACACAATCACAAAACAGCTTTACGTAATATATGGACGGTCCCTAATAATCTTTTCTGTTTTGTATGTTTGCCTGTAATTGATTTTTGTTAAAATCACCGACAAAACTTCTTTTAAATAATGTTTAACTCTAGAAGCACAGACTTATTTTTTACATCTCCGTCTTAAACATCATAACACCATTTTTCTTTCTCTTTCTCTGGGCTCAGTTTCGACCCCAAAATATGCTTCTAGGGTTAAAAATCCGAAAGTGTTTATTCCCAGCCACAGTTCACCGTTTACCGTCTCAAAATCAGTTATCAGATTTTACAATCATCTTATGAATACAGTTTCATAATCAATAATCGACATGGCAAACAAGTAATTTCCCATGTCACTATCGGCCCCGTAATGATCAGCCCCATAATTTTCGGCCCCGTAACGTTCGGCCCTTAACTTTG
>JABFPB010007578.1:0-10888 GCA_022817645.1 Ceratoteleas bidentatus | reverse complement strand
ACTCTGCGCGGTGTAAATTTCACTCCGTAATTTAACTCCGACTAGCTTTTGACACCGTTAAAGAGTGGACCTGCTGAAACTCCATATTGAGTTAATATTTAACTCTCATTTTTTACTGTGTACGTTGAATATATTTCAAATATATTAAAAAATATTTATTACTGCAAAAAGTTATATATATGCGCATATATTTTGCAAGTATGTTTTCGACCATGCAGTTGAGATGTAGTATTATTTAGTATCACTGCAAAAAGTATTTTATTTCAACATGCTCGTGGTTTATTTAATTAAATTAAACCGTTCGAGGGTTTCCCATAAAGAAAAATAGTTTAAAAAAGGCAACGAAAGTCTCTTGAGATAAAACACTTGGTTTTGCAGTGATGGATCCGATCTGTGAGAATTGTAAAACTTCCAGGCTTGTCCTGGAAGTTTTTGTTTGCTTGATTTGCTTGATCCAGTGCAAATCCAGGCGGTAGAGTGTTTCAATTGCAAACATTCCTGAAATAGAATAAAAGTAATTTTTAAGTATTTTCAATATAAACTTCTATATTCTTCATAAATGGTAAGATGGTTTTCCAAATTGAAGTAAAAGTATTTAAGGCAAAAATTAAAGTAAAAAACTCTTTTGTTGAAAATGCTGCAAAGATGTTCAGCGTAAGAGATATTTTAGAGTAAAAGATTTTTACAGTGTTTAGATGATTTATTGACCTAAATTGATGGAAATCGACTAATTTGAATTGCCTGATAGGATGAACACATGTAGGAAGATCAATTTTAGTTTCAAAGTTTCGGAATTCGGAAATGTTGTTGAAAAAAGTTCTTTTGGAAGGCTGCAATATCTGTTTATTTAAAACAAGTTATCAGTCAAAAAGAGGTAAAATAATCTGGAAACTTCTGGGTAATGAAATTTTATCCAGTTCAACTAGGTGTAACTGGTTCAAATTTAGAACCTAAGACTATCCGTAAATCTCGTTTAATAAAAAATTTAGTTTGCATAATTATATTTCGTCAGCGTAAAAGGATTAATTGATCTCAATCTCGTAAAAGTGTGTAATAAATTCATATTCATTAATTTAATTTTAAATCACCCAACTTTTTCAAATTTCGTTTATCCACAAACAAGTTCATTGTACAAATCTTTCGTTTATCTCTCAGTTTCCACAGTGAAAAGACTCGGCATTAAGCTTAGAAAAAGTCTGCAAACAATCTGGAGAAAGTCTGTAACAAGTTTAAAAAAGGTCCAATCAGCATACAGGAAATCCGAAAAAAATCCGTTTCCTTAAAAAAACTACAAAACAGTCTACAGAACTAGAAACCATCTTTACTTTACATGTTCTTTTCATTTACTTTACAAATTCTACACGAAGTAAGCGCGAACTCGGACACATTCTAAGAACTATCAAAAGATTTCCGATCAATTTACTAAAATCCTCAATTCATTCCTCTAACAATCATCTCTCAAAATTATAACTATATAACGTTTCGAAATCTTATCTGCAACTTTTATAGCTTATCCTGGCCACTGAGACGAATCACTTGAAAATTGCTTTGAATGAAGAAGATTCCTTTTGTCAAAAAAAGATTCTTCTTCAATGAAAAGGATTTCTTTTTCGCCTCAATGATGTTTTTCTTTGCCTAAATTCGTCACTTTGTTCTAAAAGAATAGTTTTACTTAGAAATTTCAATGTCTTATGTAAATGAAATATCCCGATAGTACCAAATTTATATTATACATATATTAGATGGACATTCATACATAAAAAAGATATATAAATATAATATATGTATATTATACATATACTAGATATATACAGCATTCATGTTCTCTCAGGGTATGTATGTATATGTAAACCATAAGAAAATAGGTGAAAAATAGCCTTACGTCCCTAGTAAAAAGAAACATATATTGGAAATATAGTTCCGATATATTTCCCTATATTTCTATTATATTTCCATATATACCAATATATTGCCATATATTGGAAATATTTTGCGAATATATCGGGAATATATTTGGAATATATTGGGAAGATATTTGGAATATATTGGGAAGATATTAGAAATTTATTGGGAATATATTGGGAATATATATGGAATATACATTGACTCTTTTGGAATATATCGGGAATATATTTGGAATATATTGGGAAAAATATAGTCGCGATATATTTTCCTATATTCCTATTATATTTCCATATATACCAATATATTGCCATATATTGGCGATATATTGCCATATATTGGCGATATATTACCATATATTGGCAATATTTTGTGAATATATTAGAAATTTATTGGGAATATATTGGGAGTATATTGGGAATATATTTGGAATATATATGGAATATATATGGACTCTTTTGGAATATATCGGGAATATATTTGGAATATATTTGGAATATATTGGGAATATATTTTGGGAATATATTTTGGGAATATATCGGGAATATATTTCTCTTTTTACTAGGAATGTACATCCTTGGCTTTCGACCAATCCAAAAATCACCATTTTCTAAGGATTCCCCAGCGTCAGCTCTCCCGTTCCTCATCTTTCATCAACCTCCCCCACCGTTCTTCCCATCCTCATCCGTTTCGTAATTTCGGCCGCAATCGGGCTCGCTGCTCCTTTTGTTGCTCTTGGCTGCATAATTACCGCGCACTGAACAACTGATTGCAGATAATCCGCGGCTCTCCAAATTGATTATCCAGGCCTCACTTCCGGCCGCCAAATTGCCCCGGAACTCGGACTTCCGGTCGGGCCGGCCAATCGCGCGTCGCGAAAAGGAGCGCGTCGCGGCGCGTGTGGGGCGAGACGTCATGCCGGCGATTTGATAAGGATCTGCCGTATGACGAATTAAAACAACGCGAGATCGCGTCGGTCGCCGGGTAAACGGCTGATTACGAATCCCAAGTGCGTTACTCGGCAGTTGTCTCTGGCCCCTCGAATCGCTCGGACGTGACTCGGATCGGTACTACGTCGACCGGTACCAACGCAGTGAAGACCGCTCGAGTGCTCGATCCTCTTTGGTCCTAAAGCTCAGACGCTCCACGCTGACTTTTGTCCCATTTTTTGTCCAGACGCGAGGCCGAGTATAGAGACGCATATTTTCACCCCGACGAGTTAGTTGCCACCAAACAACCACGACGCCCGAAGATCCGATCCTCTGCTCGAGTCGACGCGCCAAATTCCGGGCCTTCCGGCAGGATCGCCACTGCCGGCTGGTCCCGCTTGTGCGCGACCCGCCCAGGCTAGGACGGGACGTTTCCAAAAGGCATCCCGGATCCAGAGAACAAGTGAAGACGTAAGTCAAGTTTTCTATTCAAGTTGTTGGGAATTTTACATTTTTTTTACAAAATAAAGGGATTGTTCAGAAGTGGAGAAAATCGGTAAATTGGAAGAGGCTGATGAAATTTTTATTATTTTGTACTTAGGCTATGATTATGAAATTTTGAAAAAAAATGTATGATGGTTGAGTGATAATAAGACTGAGAAAATATTCCTTTTGAATCAAAAAGAATATCCTTTTGTCCTAAGACGAATTCCTTTTCTTTAGTTTCGTTAGTTTTGTCAGTTTTTTTAGTTTTGTTAGTTTCGTTAGTTTTGTTAGTTTTGTTAATTTTGTTAGTTTCGTTAGTTTCGTTAGTTTTGTTAGTTTTGTTAGTTTTATTAGTTTCGTTAGTTCTGTTAGTTTCGTTGAAAAGAAATCCTATTCAATGAAAACAATTTTTCTTTTAGGACACGAACCTTTTCATTAAAAAGGATATTTTTCTGAATGCAGTGGCAAAATTACGATTTTCAAATAACTTTCTGTCGCGGATTTTTCAGTCAATTGACTTTCTTTTTCGTTCGATTGTCTCTTGAAGGAAACTGAGTAGAATTTAAATACGTTTGAATTGACTAAGTTATCCTAACAATCCTAATGGTATCTTCTGGAATTTTTTTTTACTAAAATACATACTTTTCTCGAAATATTCCATACTATAACCTAAAGCAATTCGACACATTTTCGTCAAAATCTGTCGAATTTTGACCAAAGTTTAACTAGATTTTAATAAATTATTATCTCATTTAAATTTTTTATGGATTCTAAATCCGACCGAATAATATAGAAATTTATAGACCTGAATCGAATGCTTTCCACTTCCACGTGGTTCTTTACCTGTAGAAATTCTACCTGTTTCTAGAAGTTTTAAAACTTTTCCACTCCATTCTCGACCATTCTCGATTTAGCAATGCAGATTTAGAAATTCGTTGTCAATTTTCCAATCGAACAAAATAGTACGCAAATGGTGATCGATTACTGACGTAGATGCGACGCGAAACTGAAATTTTCACCGCTAATTATACTCGCAGGCAGGTGAAGCCGCGACGAAAATAATTTCATTGTTATCGGCTGCGGATTGAATAACGCACGGCCGTCCAATCGATCACTCGATCAATCGCCCCGGCTGGTTATCTCGCAGTTCGCGAAAATCGACGAGCGTTCTTTCGACGCTTTTTCGTCGAAAAGCTGATTTGCAACTTTTGCATAACTTTTACATAACGGGTATTCTTATGAAATGATTAACTCTTGTCGTCGTCTTGACGAATTTTCGCTCGTACACTCGCGTAACGCGACAGTCTGTAATTTTGGTTCGCGGCGAAAAAGCGCTTCGCGCCGAACAATCGCCTGTTGCACAATTCGCCGCGCGGTCCCGGCAAAACAATTTTTTTCGCGTTGCAAACAATCTAGGCCGACGCGATAAGCGATTTCGCCGGTTTAATTAACGGTCTAGGTGAATTTTCGTTGTTTGTTGACAACGAAATTTACAGCGCTTCGCTAATCGCGATTCCGCACCTTTTTGCGGCGAAATGTTGCGCAAACAAATCAGATTTTAATCGGTGCATTTCTAGGCAAATTAATTATAGCGCGAACAGATTTAAAAGCGATTTAATGCGGGCTCTTCGGCGCGCGTTAATGTCCCGGAGCCGAAATTTCAGAGTTACGGTGTTACGTAATTTCGATGATTTCAATGTCAATCGTAATTATAGTTTCGGACGATTGAGCCTCTTTTCGTTGAAATTTTCATTCGTTGGGCGTCGGATCGGTTGGAAAAATGGACGCATCAGTTGAAAATGACGCAATGGACGAAACTGCGAATTCCGTTGGGGAGTTTTTCTTTTTTGTTTTTCCTCGTCGAAAGCATCCGCGCCAATCAGAGTTCAGCGCTCGAACCGCTGGTCAAAATTACCAGACATATCTAGTTCGAGCCAACTTCGGCTTACCGCAACTGCTTACTTCCATTCGAACGCAACCCGACGACGATTCTATGCAACTTTCAGTTCTTCGGGCTGCAACCTTCGCTCGATGTTTACTCGAAAACAATTTCTAGTTGAACACTTCTTCGGCTTTGAACACTGAAATCAAAATGAAATAGATCCAATTTTTAAGTTAAAAAAATGCTGGGTCCTCCCTCGCCCTACAATTTTTTTTAAGAATCAAATTTTTATTGCATTTTCCTTTCTATTACATGCCAAAAAAAGTCTTTGTTGAATTACTGAATATTTTTTTTAAGCAATATGAGTACTTGCTATGAGTACTTTTCTTAAATTATTTTTTCAGAGAAATGTTTAGTTTTCGGTTATTTTTTAGAAAATTTTGGCGCGAAATAGTCGAATAATTTAAATTAATATTAAAATAATTATATCAATATTACAATAATTGTTTAAATTATACTATAACTAAAATGATTTTCTTTTCACAGTAAAACGCGTTTGTGACAAAATATTTTTTCATTAAAGAATTATCTTTCCATACATTTTCTGTTTACACATACGCCCTCTAATAGGGTAAACCCTGTGTTTCCGAATTAATTTTTTTCAGTTGACAAATTGTCGTTCGAATCTTTTCCAATCGATTGCAATAGAACCGACGCTGCCAATTTATAATTAACCGTCGCGGTGAGAACAATTCGTGCCACGCGATTGGCTCGCGCCCAAAAAAAGTGCGTTTCAATTGTCAAGAAGGTGGCGCGGGCGCATTATCTGTCGCGTCGTCTGTTCGATTGAAATGTTGGCAAATAATTAAAACTTGATCTAATATTAACACGTTCGTGCATCTGAAAAAATGCGCGGCCCAAGGTCCGCCGCGCGCGGTATTTTCGCGGGAGGAAAAAACAAGCCGGCACCTGTGACAACACAAATAATTGCGAGCGCGCGACCAATTCCGCGCGCGTGATCGGTTTCGCGACGCGGCCGTGACTAATGCACGTGTCTGGTGGCGCAAAAAATTTTTTTTTCGGAAAAAAAACTTTTTCGGCGGCGATTTTATTTTACAAAAAAAATGCATCGAGTTGCCGAAAGATGGCGCCGACCGATAGCCGACGCGTTTTAATCCGCGGCCGCCGTTATCTTTGCGCTTGTGGGAACAAATTTGATTATGCGTTCATTCATATTTACGTGCGATCAGATAGAAGACGAACACTTGGCAAATTACAAGGTGCATTGAGAAACGTCCGAGCAGTTGGAGCGACTAATAAGCGATGGAACTGTTGCAATAATATCGCACTTGACAAACAAGTGGATCGCACGAAGATAATTCTTTGATTGCGACGAGCAATTATCATCTCGGTTTTGTCTGAAGACAAAAACGTTTTGTCTGGAAAAACGACATTTCTCACTGTGAGAAATGTTGTGAATGATTGGAAGTGAGAAAATCGAGGCAGTAATGCCAAGAACAATTCAGTAGTTTGTTTGGTTTAGTGATACTCAAGGATTCAGTTGGATTTAGATAGAGTGAAAAAAAACTAGTAGTATTATTGCAGTAAAATGTGTGATAAAATTCCAGTTTTTGATACAGCAATTTTACGTAAAAATTGGTTATAATCAAAAAAAAAAAAATGCGAAGTAAATATTCTCTTACTTTAGCAATATTCAATTAATCGAATAAGTTAATAGTGTAAAAAATACAAATATTCTACCACCATTTTCTTACCATAATATTTTCATTCGGAGCGATCATTTTTCCAAGTGAAAACTTTCAGCTCAGCTTCGTAATTTTTTATTTAGAGAAGCTTAACTTTGTTTACTCGTAAAGGAACGAAATTCCTCGGAAAAATATCAAGACAGAAAATGTCTTCAGCTATGAAGGATTCAGCGCCGAAGAAAGTCGTCACTGAATAAAACAGAAATGTCTTCATTAAGATGCTTTCAAGTTTTAAATTACATAAACTGTTGGAGAAATGCCAAAGAATTTCAAATTTATAGAAATCTTTTTCAGAACATAAAGTTTTACCATCCAGTTTGACCATTTCTTTCGTAGCATAACTGCCACCAATTTATTTCCAAAAACATTTCTTCACCAAATTTTGAGAAATTCCAACAAAAATGTCGAGGAATCATTTTTCTGTAATATCCAAAGTCGCATTACATTTGAACTCATTGACATTGGCGCGTTGAGAAATAAGTCAATTTCCTTAAGAAAACTTTTTTTGCGACGATGCCCTAACATCGCGATCGACTTCCGAACTCCATATTTCTCGGCTTCTGTGTCAAGCGCACACATCGCATTATCAGGCAGCTACTTGTTTGCGCGTTTCTCAAACACGCGCGCTCTTTGTCTGGCGGGAATAAAAGAACACAAAAAAGTGCAGCGTAATTAAATATTGAATGCCGCGGAAAACAAACAACCGGGCGCGACGTTTTTCGCGCAAACTGTCAATTGTACGGGAAAAGTGGAAAATACGCGGTCAAACATTTGCACACGGCGACTTGTGTGTTAAGAGGTTGACAGGACAAATTCGATTCGGCGAAACGTGATTTTCGCGCCAACCGTTCCGCGAACGTTTTGTATCATCGCGATTTTTTCTCGGGAATCGATTCTGGAGCAAACTCGTCTAATCGAGGCCGAAAATTGCTCAACAGATTCGCACAAGCGGACTCCATTTTCCCACAGACGAACAATTTATCGAAGCAGATTTTCTTCGCTAATTCATTTTCCGAAGACAATTATCATCGAATCACAATTTTGAAAGTTGAAAAACTTTCAGATATATGTTGCATAAAAAAAATGAAAAATAAAACTGAAAAAATTACTTTGAACCAGTAAAAATTGAAAAACCAAATTCTGCGTTAACAAAAGAGAAACAGACTTATTTGTTTCGGTTGTTTAAATTTTATTTTATCCCTTAATACCTCTGAAAATCTCTGAAAATCTCTGTAAATCTCTGAAAATCTACGAAAATCTCTGAAAACCTCTCTAAATTGGACCTGTCAAAGCTTTTGAAAGATTTTCAGAGATTTTCAGACAAAAGTCTTAAAATCTCTGAAAATCTTTTTTCGCGTTTTTTCAACCGCGAATTCTTTCGGACGAATCGGGAAAGAAAAATGGTTCTATGCAAAAACGTCGGTAATGGGTCCGGACGGTTTATGAAAATGAGTTTCAAGAAGTGTCGCCGGTTCATTGGCGTCGGTGAACGAGTAATCGAACGATTATTACCGATCAGTTTACACGCGGCGAGCGTTTTGTTAACGTGGCGTGTAATTATGGAGATTTGCGCGTGCCGCGCGTGGTTTCCCCCTCCCCGGAGTCATTTCCCTTTAATCGCCATCGAGGAGCTACTTGAAAAAGCCGTCGCGCGGTTTTAAGTGGACGCTAGAAATCGGAGTAGCTCGTGATAAGCGTTCGAGTGTCGGTTAAAAGATCCCAACGTGTCGAGATTTCGCTCGTGTTTCGAATCGCGTCGATTCGCTTAAGACATGTGGCAAAACGCTTGTCGAAAAAACCTACGAACTTGTTGAAAATGACGATGAGCTGAACGTTCGTAGCGAGCATTCGCGAAATTTTCAAGATTTCGTCGATATCTGCGAAATATTTACCGACGAACTTAGCATACTTTACACGAATTCTGATGGCAGTCGCTAATACGTATTACATAATTAGCATCGCGAGTTCCCGAATTCCGCGCGCATTGTTCCGCGTGTTTGAATTATTTACTTATAAATACGCGTAATGGTCTTGTTAAATTCGCAATTTCGCTGCGAAGCACGACTTTTCCTTCTGAAAAAAGTCTTTGAAAATCTCTGAAAAATCTGATTAATAGATTTCCATTTCCAAAATTTCTCAGATTTTTCAAAGAAGTTCAGAATTATAATCTGTCTGAAATGAATCGAAAAAGTCAGACAGACAAAAATAGTTTCATAATCACTAAGATTCAGATCACATAAAGTGGTGCCATTATCTTCCTGCAAAAATCTCTGGAACTCTGCCATTAAGTCTTTCGGATTAATTTCCGAGTTTTTCAGAAATTTTCAGATACTTGTTTCTGCATTTAGATCGGCATTCCGGCGGGGCTATTTTCGTCCGATCATCGTCGCGTTTATGAACCCACGAAAGAAATGAATGAAACGAGATCCGCGTTTATTTTCTTATAATTAGCATGTTAAATAATTCGATTAATATAATCGACGGCCGGTACAAGCGCGCAATGTTTGTCAAGACCCGCTTATGAATATGGACGGCTAATTAGCGGCGCGTAAAGATATATTAGCTACGGCGCGCGGGCGAAAAAACGCGCGAATTAATATTCATCCTAATCGGGCGCCAATTAATCTTAACTTGTACACCGCAATACATAATAAACACGGCATATCGCAATCTCGATTTTACCGGATAATCCTTGTTACGAAGCTAATTTCACACGTCGCGATTTCTGCGTTTTGATAGGTTTCCGTTTTTCCGTTCGCACGCCGCTTATTTTTCCAAGTTGCATCTCGATTAAATAAAAAATAAAGGAAATCATGAAAGTCGACAAACATTCTCAAATTTCTCCCGCGAGTTATTATTTATTCGACAATTCGTCGCGCGAAAGAAATGGATAAAAAGGTTGTTGCTTTTTTCAATCAAAAAACTCGTTTGCCACGGAACCGAGCGTAATATAAAAATAATTTTCGCTTGTCCATTAAATCATTATGCGAAACGCTAATTTGCGTCGTTATGCGATTGTAATTACACGTCGTCGCGAAATTCGCTAATTGGTTTTGCGTACGGCTGACCTTTGGTTTTCCTTACCAAGGCTGCGGTCCTTCGCCGCGACTTTCGCTTCTCCGAAGACTGGGAAAGCCGTTTCTCGCATTTCAAGTTGCCGTCCGCATCAAATTGGCCGTCCATTTCTTACATAACAGTAATTTAATTCGCATTCCGGTAACAATAGGTTTTACGTCTGGCTGGCTTGGTCATTGTGGATGACTATTTATTGCCGTTATAATAAATCCATTTGGTTGTTGTCGACTCAATTTTGCCAAGTATTTTTAGAAAGTTGTTTCAGATGTATCGGTTTTCAGTATTGATGTAAATATTTCCGGTCTCAGTGTTGGTAGACATTGTACGGCAGACATGTTTGCCAGAAAAATTACCATGCGATATGGCAACGCTGGCGCAAGCAACATTAACCTGGATAATTACCATTTGAAAATAAATAGTAGAAATACCAGGTTTTTTGTTATAAAATATGGTAAAAATCGCGATACTTCCAAGATACGTTCACAGGCTGCATTGCAGTTAACTGGGTTAATGTTCCTTGCATCAGCTTTACTATAAAGTATGGTAATTTTTGTTGTACATTTGACTTCGCACAGGAAATATGTTATCGGGAGTTTGCCGTGTATAAATTTGTTTCGCTAAAAAAAGTATTAGACTAAAAATAAACGAATAGGAAAAGAATTGAAAATTTTTTAATGAATTCTAAAATGACGTTGTAAAATCCTAAAAGCTGCAAATTTGAGTTTCATAGTAAAACGTAATTTTAGAGTTTAATTAAAAACTCAATCTTTAACTACACTGTTAAAAATTTCGGAAGTCCAATTACGGTACATGCACCGTAAAATCGAATTAAGGTACAAATACCGTAA
>JABFPB010007577.1:0-10890 GCA_022817645.1 Ceratoteleas bidentatus | reverse complement strand
AGTGCGCCGGACAATAGCGAGTAGTGTCTAGTGAAAGTATTTTCGCCGGACACTACTCAGTAGTGCGCTGGAAAAGAACCAGTGTTTTCGCGCCTTTTGCGTGCAGTAATATAACACCTAGAAGTACTGAATTAAAAATATTATTTTTATTGGCGCAATTCAAAACAACCGCTGTGAATTAATCAGCGTCCAATTCGACCGACGCGATTCGATTGACCGTGATCAGTTTGAACCCTTCCGTTATTTTTCCTAGTAAAAACAGTGGTAATTTCACGAATCAATTTTTTAAATAAAATTTTGTTTTATTATTTTTAATCAATCGAGATTTTTCAATTCCGAAAACAGGCATCATCTGATCTCGAAATGGAGCCAGAAGTTGAATTAGCAACATCCAGTACTTCAGAGGTAAATATATTATAAAATTCATCATAAATAAACTGAAAATATAGTTATTTCATTGTTCTGCAATTGTATCTAGTAACACAGAGAAAAATGTCTCGTTATGACATCCAAATTTTGGTTGCAATAATTCAATAATTTGGTTAAGTTCAACTGGCCAAATCATTTTATTGCAGCCATAAAATGTTTTGTTACGAAGTTTTGTTTTCGATCAATCACTTCGTTTAAATTGTTCTGTCCTCGAACGTAATTGGTCGAGAACATAAGTGATGTGGATAAAAATGCTAAGTCTAATTATAAAAGGTTTAATTTTCAAAAGGTTTACATTGGTCGAGGACAGAAGTGATATGTATAAAAATGATGTGTCCAATTAAAAAAATTTAATTGTTAATGGGTTAAAATTGGTTCAAGGCAAAAGTGATTAGTCTAAATCGTTATAAGGATACAAATTAAATTAACCATCGGGTGTTTGGTATTTCAAGAGACCCTACGTCAATTATTTCTATACTCTTATAGTGGTCAATAAAACATCAAAATATATGTTATATTTACAGGAGGGTATTGATCTTTATTACGATGAATACGAATCTTCAGATAACGACATAGAAGTTGTGCAGGGGGTTGACAACATGAACTATGAACGTACCCAAATTCAAGAAGGAATGATCAATGAAGACGTACATATGGTAATTATGCTATTCACTCGGATTTTTAATGAAAAACTAGTTGATGAGGCGCGCCCTCCGCGCTATCTTTGCTGGCTGCGCTCGATAATTTCCCTTATATTGCCATTTCTTGTCATTTTCATTTGTTTATTAATTTTTCCCCTTTTCCCATTCATTCCCTTTCATTCTTCTTCATTTCTCCTTGATTCCACTTTCAACCCCCTGCATCCATTCATTAGACTTCAGTCCACCTTGCTTCCACCTTGCTTCCAACTTGATTTAACTTTCATTCCTCTGAATTCCCACCCTAATACCTCATAATATTTAATAAATATTTTGTACATAATTTAAAATATTTTTTGTAATACTTAGAAAATATTTGAATGTCCAATGTAAAAAATATTTTCTAAATATTTAAATATATTTTCTAAATAATTAAAAATATTTCCTATATATTTTTTTTGTAAAATATTGTATAAATATTTAAAAATATGTACAAAATATTTTCTAGTGGTTAAATATATGACATAAAATATTTACTAAATTTTTTTTACTATGTAGAAAATATACTACGCTATTAGGGCATTAATTATTCTTCATTCCACCTTCATTCCACGTCCTTTCCCCCTTTATTTGCCTTAATTCCACTTTTATTCCCCCTTTATTCTATTTCATTAGTCTACATTCTACCTACATTCAACTGAGATTCCTCCTTCATTTCATTTCAATCTTTATTTCACCCTCATTCTACATTTTCGCTCCTTGAATCATTTTCATATCTCTTCATTCCACCCTCCTTCCACCTTCATTTCATATTCATTCCACCTTCATCTCTCCTTCAGCACACCTTCACCCCACTTTCATCCACCTTCATTCAATTTCAATCTTCTTCATTCCTCTTCAATCCACCTTCATTCCAACTTCATCCCACCTTCATCCCGTTTCATCCCCCTTCATTTAATTTAAATCTTCTTTAGTTCACCTTCAGTCTACCTTCATCTCACCTTCTTCCACCTTCATTCAGTTTCAATCCTCTTCATTCCACCTTAAACCCACCTTCATCCTCCTTCATTCAATTAAAATCTTCTTAATCCACCTTTAATCCACATTCTTTCTCCCTTGTTTCCCCTTTATTCATCTTCATTCCACTTTTATTCCACCGTCCATACCCCCTTTATACCCTATAATTCCACTTCCATTCCTCCTTTTATTCTATTTCATTTATCTGCATTCTACCTTCATTCCCCCTACATTCCACCTTCATTCCATGTTCATTCCACATTCAATTCACGTGCATTCTATCTGCATTCTACCTGCATTTCACCTTCATTCCACTTATATTCCACTTACATTCCACGATCATTTTACTTTCATTCCACCTGCATTCCATCCACAATACCCCTTTATTTCCTTTAATTCCACTTCCATTACCACTTCATGTTTCATTCATTAGCATTCTACCTTCATTCCACTTAAATTCCCCCTTCATTCCACGTACATTCCAACTTCACCTCACCTTCACCCCACCTTCATTCTACCTTCTCTCTACCCTCATTCCATCTGCATTCGACGTTCATTCCACCTTTATTCCAGCTACATTCTGTTTGCATTCCGTCTGAATTCCACGTTTATTCCACGTTAAATGAACTTTCCCTCCAACTTTATTCCATCGTCAACCCCCCTTTATACCCTTTGATTGCATTTCCATTTCCCCTTTATTCTATTTCATTAGTCTACATTCTACCTTCACTCCACCTACATTCCACCATCACTCCACCTTCATTCCACATTAATTCCACCTGCAATTCACGTTCATTCCACCTTCAATCCACATGCATTCCATCTGCACCCCACCTGCATTCCATCTGCACCCCACCTGCATTTCGCGTTCACTATACCTTCATTTCACCTTTAAGCCCGCTTCATTCCACCTGCATTCTATCTGAATTACATGTTCATTCCGCATTAATTTCATCGTCAATTCTCCTTTATTCCCTTTAATTCCACTTCCATTCCGCCTTTCTTCGATTTCATTCGTCTGCATTCTACCACTTAAATTTTCTCTTCATTCTACCTTCTTCTCCCCTTGATTCTTCTTCATTGCACCTTCATTCCACTTTTATTCTACCTTCATTCTACCCTCATTCCATCTGTATATATACTTTTAAGAAAGGAATATGTAAAAATTTTTATTTAGATTACACCCTCAGTGCAGTGGACTACCGCGTAGGTGTCCACCGCGTAAGTGGCCAACCGCGAAAGGAGCGGCCTTTCAACCGCCAAGCGATCCGGCATTTCCCCTCCGACTTCCCCCACTCCACACAATATCTCGCGCGCTTTATTTACACTAGAAACATCCAAATAAGTACTATACGTCTTTTTTATTTAATACTGTGACGTAGCGCCCCGGAGCCACGCCACTGAGGTGCCCCATATTGCACCCGGAGCTAATCCGGCCCTGCGCCACTTGTCGACGCACGCCGGATTACTCAAACGAATTTGACGAAAAGACGGGCGCGGAAGATCGCCGCGCCCAAGACAAGGATGACTAGAGGTCACGCGCGTGGCATGTGACCCGAGCGGCCGGCCACCGGCCGGTCGCAGGTACCGTGAGGGGCTCTAGGCCTGGGACGATGCCACGTGGTGCTAGTGCCCTCGGGTCCCGAGTCAGGGGGACCAGGATTCGCCCGGATCCCGAAGAAGACGAGAGGCCGGAATCGGGTAGTGCTGAAAGAGGCCCCTGGCAGCAGCCAGGTCAGCTTAGGGGACGAGCAGAGGGACCCGCGGCCGGAGACCAGAGCCAGGGTTGGCGACTCGACCGTTGGAATGCCTGGGGCGCTCGCCGAGCGCCAGGACAACCACTGAAGTCACCCTCCGACGCAAGCTAGAGCGTCGCGAAAGGGTGACTTCGGTGGTTGATTCCTGATTATTGGATTCCGGTGATTCGGGAAATCACGAATCACGGACTGAAATCCAACACATGCACATCTCTAACTATCAGTGAAGTTCAGTGACTGAATAAAAACAATGTTAAACAGTGAAGTGTTAGTAATCAAAGTGATACAGTGACTGAATAAAAATCAAAATATTGTAAATAGTTATAAATTGTTTTCAATAACAATTATTTCCTCTTATATTTTAAAGTTTATCCTTTTATTCCAACTACCAGACAATCTCATATCAACTCCCTGGGCAAAGCCAGGTACCCCAGATAGTATATGTATATTAAACATGTACTAGATATATGCAACATTAATGTTCTATCTGGGAATTCTTTGTATATTCGTGAAATATTAAGTGCTAATAGGATGTATTATTATTCTGACGATATTATTCTAAGTTTTATGAATTATTGAACTCTGATTTTTTTGACTATACAAATATATTTAATTTAAAACAACAAAACATTTCAAATAAGATTTAATGGTATTTCTGAAATTGACGATTTGTGATTTAAATTTTCCATTTTTTTTATTTAATTAATACGATTGTCAGGGGCGATCCCGATATCCTAAATGTTCAACTTACTTATTTTAGCTGTTAGCTCCAACTATGGTAACATCTCAAAAACTGTGTTCCCTAAATGTTAAATGTCTCAAATGTCAATGATCCTATAGTATATTATGCACCAAGGGAGATGGAAGACGGAAGTTTGTTTACCTTGCGAAATTTGCAAGCCGAGCTGAAGGCGATATTTGTATTTGTCAGAAATGGGATGTCACTTTGTGGCAATAATTACACGTACCTTTTCTTACAAAAAAAGTATTTTGGTTGGCTCAAAATGATTTTTATTCTATGACAGCAAAATATCTTTCTGCGAAAGTCGTGTTTTGAAAAAAAACTGATATTCCTTTTCTTACAAAAGGATTCTTGCTTTGGCAAAAAGTCATTTTTAAGATTGAACAAAAATAATTGAATTCAAATTAAACTACAAAGTTAAACTTACTAAACTTACAATAAAACAAATATACTTGTATAATTACAGAATGAAGAAAGCTTTCTCTTGGACGATAACCCCGCTGAGGAATGCCAGATAGAATTTCCTGAGGATGACAGATGCGAAGAATCACCGTTAACTTTGCTAAGGGAAATACTAATGAATGACGAATACGACGAAGTTGAGGTCATAGTGCGCCTCAAAAAAAAAGAGATACTATTAATGATTTTGCAATATGCAATAATACATAAACTGTCTCAATCAGCTATTCAACATTTGCTTAAATTGGTTAATTCAATATTACAAACACCAGTCATGCCCGAATCAAGATATTTTATAGACAAATTGTACAAATCATCCAATCATATTACTTTTCATGTAATATGCAATCAGTGTAACATATATGCAGGAAAATGTAGTCAAAAAGAACGTTCTGCTATATGCCCTAAATGTAATGGCGAAATCAAATTAAATAAAATGCACAGCAATAACTTTTTCGTTACACTGGATGCAACTAGCGAAATAAAAAATGTGTTGGAATCTCATGACAAGTACTATAATAATGTGGTAAATAACCGAAACTCCGTTCCGGGAATGATTTCTGATATTTACGATGGATTAAAGTATCTTGAATTTGTTCGGTCATTGCCTGACGACAAGAAAAATCAATATGTAACTGTTATGTGTAATACGGATGGATCGCCAACATTTCAGAGCTCAAAATATTCAGTTTGGCCAATACAGATTTTAGTAAATGAGTTGCCCATAAATGTAAGGTTAACGTCAACGATACTTTGTGGGTTGTGGTTTGGTAAGGATAAACCAAATATGAACCTGTTTCTAAAACCCTTTATTGATGAATTTAATACATTGTCAACAAAAGGTATTAAATGTACAATAGACGGGGAAGAAAAAATAGTATTTCCCTATTGCATTAGTTGCTGCGTAGACTCTGTAGCTCGGGCTCCGATGCAGGGGCTACATCAATTCAATGGAATGTTCGGTTGCAATTGGTGTTTGCATCCAGGTAAACACATTGATCGTTATGCAAAGTGGAAGTATTCAGCACGAGATGGTAAATTTCCTAAAAGAACACATGAAGGTTCCGTTCGCGATGTAGCAGAATTAGAACGTTTAAAACGTCAAGATCCTAATAATAAAAAACTACATGTGAATGGCTTCATTAAGACTTCTCCACTTTTTGAATTACAGCACTTTGATATCGTAAATGGGTTTACCCTGGATTACATGCACACCATATTGTTAGGAGTGGCAAGACAGTTCGCTAAGTACTGGTTCAGTCCAAACAATATTACAGCTCATTTTAGCAATGCCGATATTAACGAGATGAATAATATGTTATTAAATGTAACACCAAATTCTACAATAGACCGTTTACCTAGGTCAATACGGGATCGAAAATTTTGGAAAGCTAGAGAATGGGAAAATTGGATTTTGATATACAGCTGTCCAATTCTTTCCAAATTTCTAGACGAAGAACGATTTAAACACTGGTTGCTATTAGTTGAAGCGGTGCATACACTCTTAAAAATGAGAATAACTGTGGATCAATTAAATCGTGCAAATAAATTAATCCATAAATTTGTATATGATACGGAAGTAATATATTCAGTCAAAGCCATGACTTATAATGTGCATACATTGTTACATTTATGTGATTGTGTTCACAATTGGGGTCCATTATGGTCGCATAATGGATTCCCATTTGAGAATGGTAACGGAAATATTGTTAAAACTATTCATGGTGCAGGAGCTGTAATACAGCAAGTTTGTAAATTTTTATGTTTTGAAAGTACAGTTAAAGAAACTTTGAAGGAATTAGGAGAAACCGCTCTTCGGTTTTCTGAAGCAATAACGGCACGTTACACAAAAAAATGTTTTGAAACATCTGAAAATAAGTACTTTGGAAATGCAAAAGATCCAAGTGACGATTACATTAACACTTTTCATTTGTCTACCAACACAAAAATTTATAACCGAATTCTGCGAAATGGACGTATTTATTCTACTTGTACCAAAAGTAATAACAGAACAAATAATTCGTTTGTTTTATTGAGTTCTGGATCATACGCTAAAATCGTTGATTTTGCATATGATCCAGAAGTTAATGGCGAATATACAATAATTAACGCAATTGAAACTACAAATGCCTTTGAAGATGAATTTGCTTATTTCCAGAAAATCTCAAATATTTCAAATGAAGTCAACTTTGTATTAACCCGAGATATAGATATTGCTTGCAATTACATTAAAATTGAAAACGAAGAATTTATTATTAGTTTACCTAATCATTTTTACCATTAATTACACGTGCAACAAGTTCAATACGTAAAAAACCTTGCACCTTATGGAAATTTGGTCCCATAGATACCTGCATGGGATAAAAAATTGCCAAATGTACATTTTTTAACAGTATCCTGTTTAACTTTCCAGTCAGCCACCAAAATCACGGTAATATCACGTGTGCATCGCATGCGTACCACACGCATGTAACGTGCGTATCACAATTTCCCTCTGTGTGATATGATTGTGACATCACCAAGTGTTATAATATGGATATCACATGGATATCACAGTGATATCACATGAGTATTTCATGAATACCACATGGGTACATATGGGTTTCACATGGGTGTCAGAAGAGTATCACATGAGTATCACAACGATATCACAGCGATATCACATCGATATCGCATCGATATCACAGGTATATCACATCTATATCACATCGATATCACAGTGACATCGCTGTGATACCGCTGTGATATAACTGGGGTGATATTACAGCGTTGAAAATGAAAAATTGAAATGAAAAAAAGTATTATTACAATATTTAAGTCACCTCACAAGACAACCCACACAGAGTCTCGAACCCGATACTCCGCGGTGGCAATCTGCCATGCTAGCCGCTCGGCCACAGCAGCTGACATATCGGCTAAGAGTTGTAAGCCTAGATACGTTCGTCCGTATTATTGATTTCCATGTATCTAGGCGTACAACTCTTAGCCGATATGTCAGCTGCTGTGGCCGAGCGGCTAGCATGGCAGATTGCCACCACGGAGTCTCGGGTTCGAGACTCTCTGTGGGCTGTTTTGTGAGGTGACTTCAATTTGGCAATAATACTTTTTTTTCATTTCAATTTTTCATTTTCACCGCTGTGATATCACTGGAGTGATATCACAGCGGTATCACAGCGATATCACTGTGATATCCATGTGATATCGATGTGACATCGCTGTGATATCGCTGTGATATCACTACGATATCGATGTGATATCGCTGTGATATCGATGTGACATTCATGTGATACACATGTGATACTCGTGAGATACACATGTGATACTCATGTGATATTCATGTAATACCTATATGATACCCATGTGTACCCATCTGATATTCAGAGTTATATCACACTGAGAGGGAAATTGGGATACGCATGTGACACGCATGTGGTATGCATGCGATGCACACGTGATGTCGCTACGATATCGCAGCGATATCACCGTGATTTTGGTGGTTGACTGGGTTCAGTGTTTAATACAAAAATCATTTTCCCTCCCGAAAAAGTTCTTCATATAAAAATAGCATCTTGGGAGAAAAGTGTAATTTTTGGCTCGTGTGCTGTCGTAATAAATTGGTATAGTTGAGTTGTATACTGTCATTAACTTTATTTCGATCCACAATAATTCTTATTTAATAGTTTGTGCAACATTTAAATAAGCATTATATAAAGTTTCGTATCTTAAATAACACCTTTTTCTTCACATCGTCCGTATATTTCTTTATTGTCTCGGCGAAAATAATCTCTCTTTTCTTGTCTATCCCCCTTACTGGATTTGGTCCCACCCTTCCCTATCACGTGAATTGCGACAATTTTAGGTTAGAAAAAATTCGTTCTCTGGAATAACGATATTGCGTAAAATTATTGTATTTTATTTGTTTTGTATTTTATTGTATCTACACTGCTGCGTAACTTAGGATTACCTCAGCATTTATATTATTATGATAATTATACTTTATAATAAGTATTATTACACGTATTATTATATTATAAACTCTATTCATTAAAAAGTTTAACGTATTTTTGTATTTTTATGATTCTCATCCTAGTTGACATATTATTATAAATAGTGATGGTAATAACGCATTCATCTAGAATTATTCAAGCTTTTTGACCCTAAAGGTGAACATTAGTTGAAATAATGTTGAATCAACGTTCTCGAAATTGAATCAACGTTGGATCAACGTTGCTGGATCTGTGATTCAACGTTGAGTCAACTTTCCTAGCGAAACGAGTACGACACAACAACATCGTACTGTCGTAACATCACCGAACATAGTCG
Organism: Ceratoteleas bidentatus; assembly: GCA_022817645.1. NCBI lineage: Eukaryota > Metazoa > Arthropoda > Insecta > Hymenoptera > Scelionidae > Ceratoteleas > Ceratoteleas bidentatus. The sequence goes on along the minus strand of JABFPB010007577.1, from coordinate 1,525 downwards.
GTAAACTGTCGGATAAACGTAACGGTTAAAACTGAAGTTATTAGTTAAAAAAAGATGAATGAATGAATGAAACGATCTACGGAAAGTGAAAAAATTATAATTTGATGTAATTACCCTGCTGAAAAATCCTAGCTGGGATTCCCATCTGGGATTACGGTCCCCTGGGAATCGCAACTAAGTCGGGAATCCCAAACGGAATTATTTAGGTGATGATTTGGAGATAACTACCCACATTTTTCAAATTTCCAAAAATGTTTAAAATTTCAAATTTCAAATCATGTTTTAATTTTCAAATTTCGAAAAAATTTTTAATTTTCAAATTCCAAAAATGTTTAAAATTTCAAAACATGTTTTAATTTTTAAATTTCCAAACATTTTTTAATTTTCAAATTTCTAAAAATGTAAAATACCTAGGCCCGTGGGTATTTTACAAGTTGTTGAACCCGAATCTGCAGTAGGTTTTCACAAATCGGAACTTAGATTAGTATTCAGAGACCCTAAAAACACCGTTTTTGAAACCCGATTTTGAAACCCGAGCTCAGATTTATGTTAAGAGATTCAAATCTCTGAAACATCAGCAGACCGACTTTGAGGAAAAATGAACACATTTTTAATCTTCGATTCACCATATTGAATCTGCCATTTCGAATTTTTACACGGACCATAGATTCATGCTCAGCGACTTCAGAGACCCCGTGAAAGATAGTTTTTGGTTACATGCCATGCTTCAAAGAGAATAAACAAGTGAGATTCAGCGTCCAGTATGGGTGAAAGGGATAAAATGCTTGGAAACAAATACAGAAATAATCGCGATGTCATAACTGTAATTTGCTAAACAATAAAAAAAAATAATTTTTGAAATCCGACTCGGAATCCGACTCGGAATCCGACTCGGAATCCGACTCGGAATCCGACTCGGAATCCGACTCGGAATCCGATGTCAAATTCGGACTCGGATTCCGATTCGGATTCCGATGCGGAATCCGACGTCGGATTCCGAATCGGATTCCGAGTCGGATTCCGAGTCGGATTTTTTAAGTAGGGAGTTCTACAAAATTGTTTTTCACATGTTATAAACAATAATGTCAATAATTCTGCATGACTTTCATAAGAACTTGCCCAAATATGAGAATTTGATTAAATTTTCAATTTAGCTTCTTACAATACTACTATGTAATTTGCCAGATTTTGAAGTCATTCGTCAACGAAGAACTCAAGATATTCGTCTTTAACGTTTGATTCAAACACGTGGATAGTATATATGTACAGACTAAGAAAAATATCCCGACTCAGACAAAAGCACTGGCATGTTTACTACAGCATTATTGTGCGAACAATAATAATAATACACTGTGCACCAAAGGAGATGGATTTCAAAATTCCGACAAACTAATCCGTCTGTTTATTTGCAATGTACGCAGTATGTTTAGTACAAGCATATATATTAATTGGCTTTTAAAATTACCTTACAAAGGTAAAAAATAGACGAGGCAAAGCTAAGGACCCCCCAATTTTCTCGTGGCAG
>JABFPB010007576.1:0-10876 GCA_022817645.1 Ceratoteleas bidentatus | reverse complement strand
GTCCAGCTGGCGCGGCTTCACCTCCAGCTGCATCAGCTTCCCAAGCGTCACCGTGTGCTTCCTAGGCGTCGCCTTCACCGCCGGGGGCCCGTAGATGGCCTTCTTGCGCTCCATGAAGACCGTCGGCCAGGCCGGCAGGCTCATCAGGGTCGGGCTCGGCATCGAGGGCATCGCCAGCAGCGCCCCCATCGGCCGGTGGCGCGCCGGTGGCGCCGCCACCATCGGCTTGCGCATGATGAAGAGCTGCTGCGGCGCGCGGAACATGCCGCCTGGCGCCATCTGCGGTGGTGGTTTCGAGTAGAGGATGGTCTGCGGGACAAGTCCGTGCATAGGGGGGGTTAGTTTCAGCGGCTGCGGGACGTAGCTCACGATTGGGCGGGGATCTGAAACGAGTTTGGAGAGGTGGTTAGCGGGACGGGCTGCGAGCTGCTCGTACTCCAGGGCGCCCTCTGCCGGCCTGTCCGGCTGGCTGTACAGCAGCGCCGCCTGCTTCTGAGCATGCTCCTCAGAGGGCAGCGCTTGCATGCGCTCGTACGCGTCGCCGGGCGGATGCTGGTTATTTTGGGCGAACGTGCGGGTTAGTGGCGGATGCGGGCTTAGACTGTACGCTACGTTAGTTTTCGGGTAGTAGCCCAGGTGGAGCTGCGCGCGCGCGCCCAGGGGGAGGCGCAGGCCGTACTCCTTGGCGATTGGCGGGCGGGGCGGCGGGTGGGGGACCGCCGTTACCTTGCTGGCCACGCGTACGCTGGCCTCGCTCTGGAGGTCGCCAGGGGGCGCGGCGTACTGCTCGTGGGGGGCGCTGCCGGCGCCCTCGCCGTCGCAGTGGTCGTGCACGTTGATCTTCCAGCCGAGGTAGCGGTGGGTGAAGCACTGTGGTGACAAATTTGGTTAGAGACATTTTTTTGGGGAATAATATAGAAGGCTACCCCCCCAAGAAGTAGAAACTATTTGGTTGTTTCCAATTTTAGATGGATATTTTTTTGGTCATGGTATAGAAGGGATGTTACCCCTCGAGAAGTAGAAACTGTTTGGTTGTTTCCAATTTTAGATTGACATTTTTTTTGAGGAGGGGTAAAGTTACCTCCTAATTTGGTGGTTCCCAAATCAGTAAGGGAATGGGCTAGAGAAAGTTTGTGTGGTGAATTTCATTGGATTTGTACCTGGTAGTAAACGGTATCCGGAGTGTTCTGATCCGGAGTCCATTCCACGAAACCGGGTTCGCCAGGCTCACACTCCAGTCTCAGAGTCCTCTGGTAAGCCCCAAAGGAAGCGAACTCGTCAGCCTCAGGCTGGTTCTGATCAGGTTTCCAGTTGCAGAAGCGACCAGCTCCTGTGGCTCTGACGACCCCGCGGGTCTTCTTGGCTCCAGCGAAGATGCGGATTTTCTGGAGAAAGGCGATAGAATTATATTGGAGTATTTGATCTCATAAAGTATTACTTGATAAGTCATAAGTTCTAAATTGTCTTCAAGACTATTAGACGCGCCCCACGTTGGGCGCCAAAGAGACCTTAGTCAGTTCTTTTCTGGCGCCCAATCTATCGTCATAAATATACAGAAATAGTGTATGCATATCGCATACCGCTTTCTCTTCTGGAGTTCTGTGGGCATATCCTCCGACAGGGTCGTCGGTGATGTAGAATGGGTGGTACTTGGCTGGGATGTCTGGGTTATCACCACCCTCAACGAGGAAGGTATAGTTTCGACCTCGAACAACATTGATCTCGGGAATCAAGAGTCCGTTGATGTACCAGGAGATGCCCCAACCAACGTGACCTAAGAACAGAGGTCAATGGATTCAATTTTACTGGCTTCTCTGAAGAAGAGAAGGTATGGGAAGAGGAACAAGAAAAGGATGGACGATAAGATGAAGGAAGAGGAACTGAAACTCCTTTCCATCTTCCTTCTCTTCCTCTTACTAAAATTCCCCAGGAGATGCCCCAACCAACGTGACCTAAGAACAGAGGTCAATGGATTCAAGTTCTCTGGCTTCTCTGAAGAGGAGAAGGTATGGGAAGAGGAACAAGAAAAGGATGGACGATAAGATGAAGGAAGAGGAACTGAAACTCCTTTCCACCTTCCTTCTCTTCCTCTTACTAAAATTCCCCTCCCTAAAAATTACCAGTAATCGCCGAATATCCGTGTTTTCCACCAGTAGGACCAGTCTGGGCATAGAACACACCATCATCTGGTTCGTAACACTCGATAGGAGGGATCTCCCAAGCGTTGGCTTTGGGTGCAGGGGATGGGGTCACTGATGGTCTCTGAGGTCTCCTAGTCGTCGCCGTTAGGTCCTGCGAAGACTGAAAATTTCCAAAATAAGCAAGCTATAACCATTTTCATCTCCCTACAAATGGCAATGGTATTAGCAGATCTATGTAGTCATTTCACTAAACTGATTTTTCTGAGTTTCTGCTTTCCCTGTCCTCGGTGTCCACAAATGGTTTGGTCTGTTCCTGGTCTGGCATGGGGCAGTTCCAGGCAGGTGGTCTGCCGAATTCGATCAGTTTGTCTGTCTTCAGGTAGCTGCTGTGGAAGCTGACCTCGCTCCTATCGTTGAGAGGTCCGATCGCCCAGATCACCGGCTGCGAGCCATTTGTTATTATTGGTCGGTCCAACTCGTCGCTGGCCTTCAAAGGTCGTTGATACGTCACGATGCTGTATCCGTTCACCATGGCTGCGTTCAGCAGTCGAATTGAATTTGTGTTTTCCTGGAAGAAAGGACTACGACATGAAACTTAATTCGTATGAAACAGAATTGTAAGAACTTTGAAACTCGCGTAAATCGAATCTCGGGAATATTAATGTCGTGGAATTTAGAGAACTTTGAGAACTTGTGTGAAACACATCTCGGAGATATTAATATTTTGAAATTTGTAGAATTTTAAGAGGTTTAAGAATTTTGAAAAAGCAAGTGTAGCTATTTTTTAAACTAACGATTTTTCTAAACTAACCATTTTTCTAAACTAACCTCCAACAGAGGACAAAACAAAATTGATATTAATAGATAAAATTTTAAAAATGGCCATATTGATAACGATTAAATATGCTGATAAAATGGTGGATGGGATTAAATGAAATATGATGAAATTGATAAAAATGATAAAAATCAATGATAAGAAATGGGAAAATGGTAAAAATGGTACTAAATGATTTGAGGAATTGAAAAACGAGGCTAATCCTTTTGGACAGTTTCAATTAAAGGGGAGAAACAGTGGCAGCTGTTCAATTTCGTAATTCATCCGACTTTCGAGAGATTAATGGGTTTCTGGTCAGATGTCTGAGGTAACGCTCGAGCTGCAGCCCGGTAATGACGGGTCGGTGGAAAGTACAGGGAAATGGTCCGGTGCTCACTTGCAGTCGCGTGTCCGGGCAGCTGCCCCGGCCCCCGGAGCACTGTGATTTCGCGTCCAAGAAGTAGTCGACCGCGTAGCCTTGCAGCGTCTGCTTGTCCACCCAAGCGACGACTACGTCGCCGCCGACCATGACGCTGTGTTCGGGGTCCGGCGAGAGACCGAACGACATATATTCTCCGTCATCTGAAAACATATTTTTTTGCCAATCTTTTCGGATTTTAACATCTTTTATCATAAAACATACAAAAATAATAATAATGCCTTATAAAATCTGATGAAAAAAAAGAAATTGAAAATAAAAATGACAAAAATAAAACGACAAAATTTGCTGACAAAATCATCAAATTACCACCTTGAATGATAAAATTTGAAAGAAATTGAAAATTAAATCGTATGATAAAATTTTAATTTAAATTAAAATCGAAATACGAAATTCGATGAAATCGAATGATTATATCGAATAATCAAATTAGATTGAAAAAATTGAAAATTGGAATGACAAAATTTTGGGACAAAATAAAATGATGATGATTTTGAATGATAAAATTTGATCGAATTTCGCGATTTCAACAGCACCTCCTTTAACGAGAATGTCGAGGAAAGTTCGTCGCGAAAAGTTCGTCAAAAAATGTATTTAGGTGTGACTTTAAGGCGAAAAAGTTGGTCGAGTGAAATTCGGCTTTGTGGCGCGAGACAAATATCGGCGAAGTTGCGTCGCTGGAGACTCGGAAATTCGGAAGAAAGTTGCGGACTCGAACTTACTCAGCTTGGCGACGAGCTGCACGACCACACTGTCCCCGGCCACGGCCCATCGCACCTCGAAAGCCAAGTTGTCCTGGAGAACTTCGCAGTTGAGTTTCGACTGGAAAATTGTAATGTTCCTTGTAGCGTTTTAAGTGCACAGTTCGGCTCGATTAAAAGTCGCCGAAGTCTGTTATGAAAGGAACTGACTTTTTCCATCTTCACTTTCTTTTCCCTTATTTTAGCTCGACGTTGAAATATCGATAAATTATACTCGATAGTTTATCATTATTTAATGTATTATCGTCGTTTTCAACGTAAAGTGAGGGTAAAAAGAATGGAAAGCAAAGTTTATACCAAAGTATATAAGTAGATGATATATAATTTAATAAGTATATACAGTTAGGAAAATAAAAACATAAATAAATGATAAAAAATGATTATGTTAACTTTATATTGGCTATTTTATAAATAGAAAACGAAGTATATAAATTACTAAAAAAATTAAAGATAAACAATGATTCATAGATCTAATCAAAGCAATAATAAACAATTAATCAAATGACAAAATTGATTTCAAAATTTGACAAACTATGATAAAATGTTAGAATAAGGAAATAGAAAATTATGAAAGGATATAACGATACAATGATAAAAATGGGAAATATGAAAATAATGAAATAAGATGAAAAAGACGCAATAAAATAAGTTCACAAAAGTGATGAAATTCAATACTTCATTTAGTTGAAATGTCGCCACGAGATGTCGCTTTGAACGGATCATCAATTCAATTTCTTCGAGCCTTTTTTTCGCGAAACAAAAAACGGCACGGTACTTTTCTCTATTGAGTAACGATGCATTAAAGGCAAAATTAAGAACCCGTTGTGAAATGCCAGCAACTTGGTAGTCATGTCGAAACTACCGTCTGCCATCGCAACTTGACTTTTTTCCCCTCAGATTGCAGGTTGATGGCACGCAGAAGTTATAATCTCCCGCGCCATAATTGCTTCTGGAATTCTCGTCGCAATTGTGACAAAGCGTTCGATTTCAGCAAAAACGGATCGAGGAAGGGAAACCATAATCTCTACTTAAAGTATCCGGAATGAGGAAAAAACAAACTTCACCTCTTCATTTTTTATTTTTTTTCTCATCCAGAATTTTGTTCTTAAAAAGAGGGTTTTGTTGTCGGAAAAGGGTTTAGTCGAGAAAAAAGGGTTTAGCCAAATCGATAAAAAGGGCTTAGTTAAAAAGGGTTTAATTGTTAAAAAGGGTTTATAGTTGTCAAAAAAGAATTTTTTTAAGAAGAAAAGTCTTTTGTTGACAAAAAGGGTTTTCTTGTCAAAAAAGGGTTTTCTTGTCTAAAAAGGGTTTTCTTGTCTAAAAACCCTTTTTCTTTCCGAAAAAAAGGTTTTCTTCTCTCTAAAGGATTTCATTGACGAAAAAGTCTTTTTTGGTTCTTGATCACCTTTATTGAGTACTTTGTTCGTCGCTTGTTACAGTAAAAAAACCTTATCCCAAACTACGCGTCAGCGTGTGAGCATTGACGGTGCAAGAGGACACAGTTGGTGAGTATTTTGTCAAGGTACCAGGTCTGAACCTCAATGGACCCCCAGCCAACAACGCTCTGACTAAAGCTAATCCAACTACGATCACAACGTGGGTAATGCTGTATAAAATATATTAATATTGCTTGTCTGAGTCACGGAATCTCACTCCAGGTCGAAGCGACCGCTCGACCTCCAGGTACCTTCGCGCGAAACTGCGGGGGGTTCTGGTAACCGATTTTGGAATTCGTCTTTCGCATTTTCGTTTTGCGTCCGGGTCGTCGTTAACGAACAGGTACTTTTAACGGTGGTACCTGAATTAAGCCAGGTCAAATTTCAGCATTTTTAGTAATTTCTCATCTGAATCAGGTTGGATACCATATATGGTTTTTTATATCACATCTTGTACTTTATTCAGGTACATTCTGCTTTATAGAGTCTTACCAGTTTTATATCAGCTTTATGGTACTTGAAGAATTGGTACCTGGTTCATATAATATTCATATATGGTGTATTTACGTAATGGTACTTTGTTTATATCAGGTTCACATTCATAAGGTACATGGTATTTTAAATTTGGTACCAGTCTTTATGATTCAGACTTTCTATGTTACTTCAACTTCAACATTTTCCACATTTCAATTTGGTACTCAACGGTTTAAGCCATAGCATCAAATTCCAATTTGGCCCTAGCAAATATGAAACCAAATATGGTACCCAAATATGGTACCCAATTCCAACTTGGTAATCGACAATTTCCAAAGGAAAATAAATTATTCAATAAATACCTAAATCACATTTGGCACATCTTCAAAACCCTAAACTAAATCGAAAGTACCCAAATCACATTCATTGATATCTCCAATGACAAACTAATAGGACTCGAACTTATATAAGATTGAAACTTGACCTGAAAACGACGACCTGAACCAGATCGCACCAGAAACCCCCGGGGCTAAAATCGAGGCAAATCATTGGCTGGCAAGTCGAGCGAGTCGAATCTTCGACAGTGTTACTGGCGAGCCAGAGTCGGTTGTCGCGTTTCGCGATGGGGTTTTTATGTCTGGCGCAGGTGGAACTGGTGGCCCTGTGGCACGTGGTAGTCGAGGGCGGGCAGCACCTGAACCTGGTCGCTTCGTCGCAACACCGGCCGGTACGTCGTCGGCCGGTGGTGCTGCTGAGCCAACGGACTTGACGGGGACGGCGGGGAGATGGCGGGGATGTTGTACAACTCTTGGTTTAGAATGTGCGCCGCTAACTGTCCCTGTCCTCCGCGCAGGTTCTGCAACAAAGGACAGAGACAGGTTGTTAGGCTATTGTTCTTTTTCCTGGCACCTTTGTAGGAGTTGGAAGTTTTGGGTCATAAGTAGTGATTTAAGTTATGAGGTAGGGTTAGGAAATTAATGGAACATGTCAGGAAATTATGGGATAGTTTTAGGATATTAAGGAACAACATTAGGTAATTATAGGATAGTGTCAGGAAATTATGGGACAGTATTAGGAAATTATGGGATAGTGTTGGAAAATTATGGGATAGGATTGAGAAAATGTGGGATAGTGTTAGGATATTAAGGAACAGCATTTGGAAATTATGGGATAGTGTTAGGAAATTATGGGACAGTATTAGGAAATTATGGGATAGTGTTGGGAAATTATGGCCCAGTATTGTGAACTTATGGGATAGTTTTGGGAAAATATCGGGATTGTGTCCGACAAATTATGGGTTAGTGTTGGGAAATTATGGGATAGTATTGGGACATTATGTGGTAGTGTTGAGAAATTGTGGGATAGCGTTAGGAAATTATGGGATAGTATTATGAAATTATGGAATAGTGTTTTTTAATTATAGTGCAATGGTTTTGAAATTATGGGATAGTGTTTTAAACTTTTGGGTAAATGGTGTTGAAATTACGAGAACTATAGGGTAGTAAATTATGGGACTCAATTGGAATTACGAGAAACTGTCGGGAAATTATGAAACTGTGTCTGGAAATTATTGGTCATTACAAGATGTAACCATGGTGGGAGTTCTGAAAAAGCCCTCCTTCTCTCCAAAGACGGTGTTTTAACCATCGAATTCAAATGCAAAGAGACTGAATACTACGCAAACCAAATATTATGGGACCCATTTAATGGGGGTTCGAGATCTTAAAATTCCAAAAATTCTAAAGTTGTGGAAACTAATCCTTTGGGACCTGAAACTGTGCGCTCGGAAACTATATTTTCTGAAGTCTCTAAGCACAAAATATATTAACTTCAGAATTTGAAGTCGACCAATTAATGGGAGTAAAAACCTAACAGACTATGGAACCCTAAACTTAAACGATTTCTAAGTATATGAAAAAACTATGTTTTCTGAAAACGGTGAAACCTAAATAGTCTAAAAACCAAAAGTTTGTTAACTACAACTTATAGGACAGATAAATTATGGATTTCCAATGCTCCGAAATATTGTTTCGCAATAGACAGCAAACCAGTGTGATTCGAAAATTATGGGACCCCATAATTTAAAATCTTTTTTCGGGACACTTACACCATGGAACACCAAATCTGTAAGGTCTTCAAAATCATGGAATCTACTATAACTACTACACCTCGACCTTCTAAAAATTCAACCATGTCTCACACAATTATGGAACCCCATAATCCCGTAACGCCGAAATATAAAAAACCCATAAGTATAGACCCTTAAACTCATTCGACCTCTCGATTTCGAATCCTATAATTGCCCCATCTTCCACTCCTTCTCATCAAATCGACCATTACAATCCCCGCAATTATGGGACCCCATAGTAAACGCGATTAAATATCTCGACCAACCACTCGTTTCCAATCTCGGAAACCACCAAATCCTTGAACCGCGATGAAGACCGGTTTTTTTGTTCGGCTTGCCAAATCGGTCCGACCTTGTTTACGGAATTCCGCCACGTGGCGCTGTGCGTCATAGGTGGCGCCCCGCGCGGCTCAAGGGAACGGCCAATCGGTTCGGGGAATCCGGCGCTATTCTCGCCGAGAAAGTGTCGTCTTTTCCCCCATTTTCGGATTTCGGACATCGGCTAAAATTAAGCGCATAATTGCCCGTCAATTATTCGCTCTCACGGACGCCCAATCGATCGACAATTAGCCCCCCTCCCTCCCCCCGATTTGTACACGACGGCGAAATAATAGTGATCCTGTAATTTTAATTGCCTGATCGCAGACCAGTCTCGCCTTGAACGACCGCATTTGTGCGGTAAAAATAACGATTCGAAGGAAGCTGCGACCGATGACGAAAATAAGACGATTAGTCGAAGGACTCATAATATAACATGATGGGACAAAGTTGATATGAATCTTTACGTTTTGCGGTATAGAAAGAGCGGTTTCTTTGGGCATAAACAATTCATTGTTTACGAAGTCCCGAAATGTAAACAAGGGTTTGTTTACAAACGTGCTGAATATAAACAAATGTTTGTTTATAAACAAACATTTGTTTACGTTTAATCAAATGTAAACAAAGGTTTGTTTACCATTTCATAAAATGTAAACAATCATTTTTCGAAGGTCATTTAATGTAAACAAACCTTGTTTATAAGTAAAAAAAACTATTCTGGACCTAATGAACTTCTTTTATCGAATATAGTTTTTCTTTCTCGATAAATGAACTTTAGCCCCAATTTAAAAAGTAATAAATTTCGTTCTCACCTGAGGAGAGACTCCCAGCATTTTGAGCGAAGGTGGTACGTTCAGAGATCGTGGAATTTGAACGTGTCCAAAGTCCACAGCGAATGCCTCACACCAGACCCCAAAGTGACCTAACTGATGGATGGTCAGGTCACCTGGTAAGGTCAACACGATGGTCTTGTGGTCATAACGACGAAGAGGCTGTACTCGACCATTTTCGTCTGGTACCCGGATGCCTTGCGAGGATGGATTGGGTCCGGATCCGGCCCAAAATTTGGCATCTAAACATAGAGTTTTTTGACGAATCTTCTGAGTTTCGTTTATATTTTTTTAAATTTGGATTTGGGAATATAAAAAATGAGGTTTACTAGTAAAATTTTTCAGTTTACAATTTTGGGCCTCGATGGCATTTTTGTTTGAATGAAGTTTACAAAAACAAGGTATTGCTGGAGATATAGAAGATTTTTTCTACTTTTGTAATTTTTGAATTTTGTAATTTTGAAAGCTGAGTTCTGCTGTTGAAGTAGATAATTGGAGATAGTCCCTGGGCGGAAAACGCTAATTTTCCGCCCGGTTCGACGATGCGGAAATAACGATCTTAACTCACCTGGAGCTTCGCCGTCATAGCTGAAACTCGGTATCAGAAGAGTTTGCGCGTCAACGATTACAACTGGGTCAGAACTAACTCCGTGAATTCCGCTCAGGGCTTCTAATTTCTGAGGTCGCGGGTAATCGAATCCACGTGGAATTTTGACGTCGCCGAAATTCACCTATGAGGAAAACAAGGCTCTTGATTGTATGACAAAGTTCACGTGAAAATTAAAGAAAAATTTAATTTAATAGTAACAAGAAGTTCTATTTTAGTTTCTGACTTGAAAAAGATAATAATAGTGAGCTTTGAAACTGAATTTAGACTTTGGATTGCTAGTTCCTTTTAGAAATGAGAATTTAGAAAAGTAATTTCGAAAACTATTTTGAATCTTGTAAAACATAAGACAATTTTGAGTTTTGAAACTCATTGAAAATTTTGATTTATGGATCGTTTCACCATATAATTCAGAAAGGAAATTCAGAAGTGCAATTTTAACTTTTGGAGAAATGATAGTAAAATTTAATTTTGCATTTCTTTTTAAAAATTGTCTAAGTTAACACTTTAGAGTGTTAACTAAGAAAATCGACAAAACTAAATTTAAATTTAAATACTAACCGAGAAATCGTCGCACCACAAGTAGAAATGCTTGATGTTGTTCAAGGTTTTGCCCTCGGGCAATGTTAAGGTGACGCTCTTTTTCCTGTAGCGGCTCAGAACGTTGGTCCTGTCGACATAGTTCGCATGCATTACTCGATAATCCCGCGGAATTTCCCAATCAAAGTTAATTAAACCGCACTAGGCTGCCACATTGTCTTAAGTGGAGCGAACCATCTAACTTTTCCCCCTAATTTATTAAGGTGGGACTATCATAAATCGAAAAATTACAAATTTTTATAAAATTGATGTATGTAGTACAATTTGCTACCATCTATCATCTGACGTAAGAAAAAGTAACGTTCGCCGTTTAAAACCAGAGATATTG
>JABFPB010007575.1:0-10892 GCA_022817645.1 Ceratoteleas bidentatus | reverse complement strand
GGTTTTCAATTTGCGAAAGTCTGCAAAATTTTGCAGTATACATTTGCAGACTTTTCCAGCAAAAGTCCCAATTTCAGAACTTTTTCAGACTTTTTCCAAAGTTTTATAGAATATTATAGAGTTTTATAGAGTTTTACAGAGTTTCTCAGAGATTATCAGAGTTTTTGAAGATTTTTTCGGAGAAATTGTATACTTTTGCAGACTTTTACAGAATTGTTTTTCCACCAGGGTGATGGTATCTTATTGGACCATCTTATTAGGTATAATCCCCGATTACATCCATACCCTTTCCAGGGCCTGATGAGCTGCCCCTCGTAAGCTGCCATGGCATCCTTTGCCCAATTTTGGGCCACCTTCCCTATCTCATCCTAAATCAATGGGCAATTTATGCTCGCGGTCGCGCGACAGGAATTGTTTGCGACCCGAATAGCCGCCATTCCGCGGCGACTGAAATTTTTCGCCTCGGCGAAATATCGGACGGACTGGCCGCGGGCAAAAAAGCATAAATAACATCGTGTCGCCAGTAAGTTACAGTAATTGCGGATACTTGTTTATTCCGGCGATAGCGCTCGACGGACTAGGCACAGTCGTTAATGAATGGGCCAGTGTTCGTTGTTCCTGCGCGGCCCGCGGTTTCCTCGTCCCGTCCCCCCTCGCGGCAGGGGGGACGGGACGTCGACGTCGCGTAGCGGCGTCGTTTGCATCGCTCTGCACCGGGGACCTTTCGCCTTTGTCCCGTTCACATTCTCCTCGGCTCTTCGGTTACGAGGAAGGTCTATTACCTTGAACGCAATTACGTTATAGCTCGTACGTGCGCGCCGCGCACGACCAGCAATGCCGGTAATCGCCTATTAGACTAAACAGCCGAGTCAATTTTCCAGCTTCTCACAGAATCCCGGGAACGTTTCCAGGAAAGCATCTGGCTGGCGACGCACCACGCGAATTTACGAGCTCGTTGCCGGACCGGGTGGTTCAAAGGGGGAGGGGAGGGAAGGGGGAGGGGGACTGTCGTGCCGTCGATCCGGCGCTGATTTGACGATTAAGCGCGCAGGAAATGATCAGTTTAATAAAACGGACGATTGTCGGGGCTGAGATACTGCCGCGCCTCGCTATGTCGGGAATTTCGATACATAAAATTTGCCGTAAAGCGGCGCGCGCAATTACGCGGGCGAGAAAAATCGATTTATTGGTTTACGGGCGTCCGCGCGATACGCTTTATTATTTGGACTCGTTTGGGCAATTACGCGCCGCGATAGGGCGCTAATTAATTGACGCAACGAGGCTATCATAAAGCCGATAACGCGTGGCTTTCGGACGCGCGAAGGGGCGCGCAATTAAACGGCAATTATGAGCGACGGATTATTTTCTCAGGGGCCGGCGCGCGGAAATGACTCGTTTTCCGCGCGCGTTAATCCGATGTAAATGTATTCGCGGTCGCGCGGAAAAAGGCGCTATCGCCGGGTATTATTATGCGCGGACGATACGCTCGCGCTTAATTCGCTAAACTGGCTCGGAAGCTTTTCATAAAACTTTTTATTACGATTTATCCGGCGCGGCGAATTATGCGGATCGCGCGAATTTCAATCGCTAACGATCCCGCGAGCGCGTTGCGCCACGAGAGGTTTTAACGAACAGATAGGCAGGTGATACCGCGGGAATTTATTTCTTGTAGGACGAAATCTTAACGCCCGGTCGGGCTGAATGGTTTATCGAAAAATGGGGCATTATCTGTAATTCATGCGCGAGCTGGCATTTCAATGTACCAGTTGCCAGGGACATTGAGCTCGGTTATTGCTGTTCATGGAGGTAGTTGGGAGACCAAGTTTGATCGAGTTAACTTGTCAAGCAGGGAGAATACCACACGCGAAGCGATTTTTCCCTAGATGAGCTCTAATTCAGATGTTCCGGCAGTTTTGAATGTTCTGAACAGCCCTTCAGAAGGGGACGTCCCCTTGTGAAGTGCCAAGTGATATTATGATTACATTGGTTGAAGAATATTCTTATGATTAAATTGGTTGAAGAATATTCTGTTACTTCATAGCATTAGTTTGACTGGACCTAAATACAATAAAATTAGAATTTTCTATTAATTGCACACCACACTGAAAACAGACATTTGTTTATATTGATTGGTTTTCATGTAATTTTAGAACTATAGTGAATTATTTAAAAAAATTTCGATTCTGAAGTTTGATTTAAAAAACATGGATTCGGCATCTTGGAGAACATTACAGTAATGAGTAATGAGTCTTTCTCCAAGAAAAGACACGAAAAACGTCTTAAAAAACATCTAATATTAGGCTCGTAATAACCCAGATTAAATGATTTTTCAATTTTTCGGCTAAATAGGGGGACTTATTTAGCCAAACTTAACTAAATAATACACTTACTTGTGGATTGTAAAAATTAATTTATTCATGCAGGTTCCCTAATAAAGGATGATTTGTTAGATTTCTATTTCATATATTATACACGAACAAAATTACGAAAACTGTAACATCGCACTATAAATGCAAACTACGTACGATAATTAAAATCATATCGGTTGAATTTATTAAGATCATTTGAGATTAATTTAGACGATGAAATTCAAATTCGTGTACTAACTAAACTGTCAAAATTAGTTAAATTGAATAATAAAATGAGGTAAAATGAATTTGATGTGTACACTATTCCCGTTTCTTTTATGACCCGGAAATAGTTATCTTCAATTAAATGTGTTTTATCATCTATTAATTTAAACAAACAGTACATTTTGATGATTTTGACGATTTTGAAAAGTTTCCTTATATATAGTAATTAGTTTTAAGTAAAAATGGCATTATAACTGGAAGAACTGCAGAACAGCTGCAATTCTTATTATAAACTTCATTTTATATTATATTCAACTTGACTCAATTACAATAATGAAGCTTAGGAAGGTATCTTATTCCTGCTAGGATTGTCTAGATATTACATAAAAATCTTAAAACATACTCCATTGGATGTTACAAGTTTTCGCGTTCATTTTACCTTTCAGGTATGCTGCAACAAAGATACTGTCAAGTAGGGAAAAATTATATTTAATATTTCCAAAGAATTACAAAATGTATATTGAATCAGGAAAATGTCTCTTTAAGATCAATGAATCATCTGAATTCTTGTGAAATCAATATACGGCTAAAGTCAGATAAAAGTGGTTTCTTTCAGACCAACAACGTTCAAATAACTCACTTGTCAACACTGGTAAACGGCAGATTATATTAACAGGGTGGAGTAAAAATGTCACTTGAATTGGTTTCTATACTTTACAGTGTAGACCGCCTTTTCTTCGAAAATCTTACAATACATATTAGTTGACGCAAAACAATTTGCCTACTACTGTGAAATTTTTAGCATATCTTTCCTTCTCTAATGAGCTACACCCAATTTTGAGGAATATGGAAAAGGCTTTTTTTATCCCACTTTACCCTACCACAATAATGCATCATATACTCGTGGTGTTAACATGACAGTTCCTAGAATCATAAAATTAGTAACTATTTGCTATTGTTTTGCAGCTCAACGAATTCCTTTTAAATAATAATCCTCGAGAACAAGAACCAAATTTTTTTCGGCAAACAAAATACATATCAAAATAGGTGCTGAAATAACAAAACGTCCTGAACAAAGCGTCTCCTGTTGAACCAACGCAAATGCTCCTCTCTATGCACCGTCACGTTTTATCCGCCACCGAGCATCACACCTATTCACCCCACCACCTCGCCGTCAAACAAAAAGCCACCTCGGATGAAACAATCATTTTTCCATCGGGCGAACAAAGCTTTTTTTCGTCGCCGACAGAAATGCGTGGCACTTGAATGCCGCTTCTATTCTCTCTGTCTCCCTTTTTCTCCTCTACTCAGATTCCGGAAGAAAGGTACACGGGTGAATTATGTTGATGCCTAACAAGGTACACCTACTACTCGGCCAGTAGCCCCGTCGTCTGAGCGTTAAACAACCGCTGACATATTGAACCAAGCTTTTCGTTCGCGGCCACTCTTTCCTCATTCCACCGCGAATCCGGTAAAAAAGCGCACGGAAAAAGGCGACCCGCGGAAATGACGTCGGAGCGCGATCTGCGAAAAAACGTCCGCCGAACCAACGCGCCGGAATGCCAGAATGAATCCGACGTCAAAAAATTATCGTCGCTTTAACCATCGCAGAAAGAAATCAATCTGGATTCTGTGTGGTGCCAGATTGTATCCAGCCTGTATCCAGACTATATCCAGACTATAAATATGCGTCTTGAACCAGGCTATATCCAGACTAAAAAAAGTCTGGATATAGTCTGGATATATTCTGGTTATAGTATGGATGCAGTCTGGGTACAATCTGGATGCAGTCTGGATACAATGCCTGGATACAGTCTGAAGACAATCGAGGTACAGTCTGAATGCAGTCTGGATACTATCTGGATACAGTCTGGATCCAGTCTGGATGCAGTCTGGATACAATCTGGATACAATCTGGATAAAGTCTGGGTACAGTCTGGATACAATCTGGATACAATCTGGATACAATCTGGATATAGTCTGGATACAGTCTCGATACAATCTGGATACAATCTGAGAAGAGTCTGGATACAATCTAGACACAGGCTGGATACAATCTATATTCAGTCTGGATACAATCTGGATATAGTCTGGATACATTCTGAATACTATCTCGATACAATGTCGATACAATCTGGATAGTCTGGTATGCAGTCTGGATACAGTCTGGATACGATCTGTATATAATTTGGATACAGTCTAGCTAAAATCTGGATACATTCTGGGAACTATCTGGATACAGTCTAGATACAATCTGGATACAGTCTGAATACAGTCTGGATACAATCTGGATAAAGTCTGGATACAATCTAAACAGTCTGGATTTAATCTGGGTAAAGTTAGGGTAGTCTGGATAAAATTTGAATACAATCTGGTTTCTATCTGAATACAATTTTGAGACAATTTGGATCCAGTTTGGATACAATTTGGATACAGTCTGGATGCAGTCTAGATACAGTCTTGATTCAATCTGGATGCAATCTGGATACAATCTGGCAGTACTATATATGGCCAGACCGAATCCAGATTTCCTTTTTTCAGGGAATTATCGTCGTCGCGCGCACTCGCAAATGATAAATGCCGCCGATGGAGCGATTTGGACGGCGGTCGGTGATTATTACGCGACGCCGTGAATGGGTCGGTCTGGCGTTATAGAGACGTACGATCATGCATGACTTATTTTTAATAACAAGACGCCAAGGCGCGCTCTCAATTTGTTCCACCGCGGCCGGCCTTGGCGAAGCTTTTGATCGTTAATTTATGTTCGCTGCGCCGCTGTCACGCTTCGATTCCGAATTTATGAACGCGCGGCGCGAGCGAACGGCAGACCTCGAGACTCTCGGAGCAGCGAAATCGCGTGCCCGAATCGCCGTTTTTCGCCGGGGAGTAATCGAATCAAGATGCGAGCGCCGATAGGTCAGCCTGCGTTCGCAAAGAGAGCGGCTCGGGCTAATGTTAAGGTGCAAAACGATAACGGCTCAATTTATCGTATGGACATATGAACGACGGCGGTTTGGTGTGGGATTGGTTTCACCGCGAGTTCGAGGTGATTAGGATGGAGTGAAAGATGATGGACGGGTTAACGATCGCGGAGAAATTGGGCCAGAGGGCGCCGACAATCGGCGGCTAATGATCGGCCAGCGTCGATTCTGATGGAATGCTAATTGACCCGAATTTCCGGACAATTACTGGGTGATTGCACGTGGACCAAGGTGGAATTGATGTTGACGGGTAACGGTCGAAAGGGCACGCTGCCATCGTTGTTATGAAGCGGTAGATCAACTGAGTGGCAGTCGATGAGACGGTTCGATCGCCGATAGATGCATCGTCGATAGATGCACAAAATGGTCTATCAAATATTATTAGAATTCCAGTAAATTTTACCATATCATATAGTAATCGCGACATACTGTATCCCAGGTGGATAAAATTACATTCGAAGGAAAAATTCGTAGAAGACATAGTACATTTTCGCAGAACGTTAAGTAAATTTTACTATTCCATCTGGGAAAAGTTCTTCGAATACTAATTTTGTCCAAATGTGATACGTCGCGTTTACTATACGATATAGTAAAATTTACTGGAATATTTTTCTCAGTGTGGGAACGATGAAAAAATGAGAATTCATACGGGTAATCTAAACTTTTACGGCAGCAAACTTGGTTTCGTTATTAATTCGTCGGGCGTTCTTCGCGTGAGAGAACCGAAGCCTGGAACGGATGAGATATTGGAACACGTTATTAATTTCGAGTGTACATATCGAAAGGGTACCCCGGCGCCGTGATAAATACGATTTCGCGAAATAAAGTATATCTTGGGGGTTGAGACGTGACTCGCAGGAGGCGTGACTGGCGCCGCATTCCGCGCAACGAATTTTTTTGTTGCGCCGAGCAAAACTCTTTTTGGACGCGCGTTTAATTTATTCCCGCGGCAATGTAACTGGCGTTCCAGAAATGCGCCTAATCCCAATTACGTCCATCACGTGGCAGGAACAAATTACGGAAAGCAGTCATTTTAATTGGCGGCTTCCCTGAATGCGGCGAAACTTGACACACGCGAAAAATCGAAATGCGCGCACACGCTCGCTTCCAGCGTTCGGCCGTCGAGCTGAACCAAATCGCGTTTCGCTTTTAATCATTTCCGCCCGGGCATTTGATAATTAACCGAATTATTAGCGAAAAGAGTTTGGTTACGGTTTTCCCGTGGGCTATCATCATCATCCTAACGACGGCCATCAAATTTCATGCAGTAATAAGATGCACCGATGGTAACCGGTGATTAAATCCCATCATTGTAATGAGTAAACATATAAAGTGGGTCATGCAACGAGCATATACGAAGCGTCTTGGTGCGCGCGTCCGACGCTTCATCTCCGCCTTATAATTAAGCTTGATTATTTCCGATCGGCAATTATGTTTGATTATTCGAATCGGCGCGGGATTATCATAACACTTGGCACACTGTTTGTCGGGTGAAAAAGATGGCCGTCTGGCATCCCTTACCGAAAAATACTATAAAGTAGTTTCTGAATCTTCTATTTTTCCATAAGAGGTGCTAATCGGGCCGGCGAAATTCGTGCCGAAGACTGATAATGCCGCAGGCACAATGTTGCGCGCTTTTGCGCAAAATAATCGGAAACGTGACGCGGCTTATCTCTTGGGCCTAATTACAAATATATATCAGGAACTAATAGGATAATGGCAGCGTTAGGCATAATGTATTGAGGAGTTAACGGTATAGGTTCTGGGATGGGACCCCAGTAAAAGCCATTATCAGGTTATGAAGTGCACTTTGGTCTGTAATTAGGGCCGCCCTGAGTTAATTTATTGTCCTTTAATAAAATATCCGACCATTATGTGGTGGCTAACTTTTATTGTGCCGCTCGTTACGGCCGATCGGGCGACTGCACTTTTATAACGATTGTCAATGCCGGGAAAAATGTAAACGAGTTAATTCGATGTTGGTGTTCGGTAAAAGGAGCGCGCGCGAGCGCCGTTCCATTGCTTCGACCGCGCTTTAATATTCCGGCTTAGGAATTTAAGTGAACACTGCGTGCGGTGTTTGGAATTTCCGCGACGCCCATTCTTCTTCTTTGACCGGCCTCACGGAAGAATGGCAAGTCGCGGTGAAAACGACGCGGTTTTCAGGCATAGTTTAGCTTTTAGAAGAGTCAACAATGTGCACGATTTTATTAAATCGTTTGTATTCTTGTTGGATATTGCAGTTGGAAACGGTTGTAGGAAAGGTCTTCCCTCTGAAGAAAGGAATTATTCATATCTGGATGTTTGCGACTGACGTTCACGGAAATTAATATAGTTACGTGAATTCCGGGTATTATTAATATGCCGATTTATCCAGTTTAAAAAAGGATTGACACTTAGTAAGGAAATGATTTTTCACGTCGGTGCTATTTTACAGAACCATAGTCTTAAGAACTTTGCAATTTTTCCAAATAAATGACTTTACATTTTGTGTGAGTTTAAGTATAGTTAATTTTCTTGGAAAATATTAACGTATTTTGAATTCGAGTTATATTGGAGTAGTTAGTACTTTTAAATGTTCATATTTTAAAATACATCCTTTCTCAACTACGTATAGCTAATTGTAGAGTAATAACGATCTTTAAGGTATTACTTTCAGACCTATAATTTCAAACTTCCTCAGATTTTTTAACTTTGAAATATTTATGGAAATGTTCGTTACCTGAACATTAAAACCTTTGGGGAAAAGCTAAACTAGATTGTTTGCCTCTGATTTCAAGTATGTATATAAAGGAATGTAGTAAGTTTAATCACTACAGAATGAAATAACTTAGACCTTATTAGGGCTATTCGAAAAAATGAATGAAACGACCTAGAGATTCTTAGATGACGTGCGCTATTTTGTTATTTATCATCCATATCTATATAGACCATTAAATTGTCTTCATGCAAAAAATATTCGAAATAAGAGATATGAACGCACAGTAGATCTTTATAACACGTAGATTACAGCCAGGTATGTGAGTTTCATAATTAATGATCTGCTTGAAATCTGAGAAACATTTGTCAAATGTCTGTAACTTTGACGAAAATTAATGGAGTAATGCGAGTCTAGATTCGTCAACTGTTAACTTTCAACGTCATTGATCCATTCGTCTAAACCCAGAAGCAGAAAATACTACGGAATGTTAACTATATCGCTGTGAATCTTTATCTTATGACTTGACAGCATTTGTGACCTCAAATCATTATTTCGTATGTCATCGCATTCCGACCAACTTCCATGTATGATTATTCGTAAGAATAATATCATTTGCAAGAGTTTCAGTTAATTATTCGAAAACATCATGTGTGAGAAATTTGATAAAGCAGGTCTTTACTGCGCACAATTTGTTACGTGGTTAGTGTTTGGGAAGTGTACGTTCTATCGGGAGAGGGTATGAATTACAGCTACAGTAGTTCAAGACAGTGCAAAACAACATTCGCAGATGCATTAACATGCAAGACCGGCGTTGATCAGTCATAAAAATCAGGGATAAAAGACTCGACATTAATCATACGCGCACATACACACGCATGTTCTTCATACACCCACAGTACCGTGAACAGTAATGGTAGTTGATAGATTCTAGTTCCTTTATCTCATCAATTTTTGGCTATTTTCAAAGATCTAAACTTTTGACAAATGTTAATTGTTTATGATTTCAGGGGGTATTAATTTTGACGAACGGTTTTATATGAAATATGCCTTACACACGTGGAGAAAAAATACCATTGAACCAACAACAAATATATGGTAAAAGAC
Source organism: Ceratoteleas bidentatus (assembly GCA_022817645.1). Classification (NCBI taxonomy): domain Eukaryota; kingdom Metazoa; phylum Arthropoda; class Insecta; order Hymenoptera; family Scelionidae; genus Ceratoteleas; species Ceratoteleas bidentatus. The sequence goes on along the minus strand of JABFPB010007575.1, from coordinate 1,533 downwards.
AAAATCTTGATATAAAAGCGAGCGAATTTGAATGAAGGCAAATTGCTGTTGTTATAACATTCTCGGGAGTAGAGATTACTGTTCTTAGTTTTAATACAAGATTGCTGTTGGTTCAATGGCATTTTTATCCCCGTGCACCTGTGTATATTTCTGCTTTCAACATATATAGTCTAATTGTCTTGATGTGAGTAGATGATTTTCATGTCTTTAGAATTCAGAATGAGGTATTTCAAAATATGAATGTTTGAAATGTTTCTTGCTGTAAAAATATCGTGCCATGTAACCTGAGTGAAATGTAGTTTTTCGTACATGTTCAAACGTTTAGACAGGTGTAAAGAATTTTAATTATAGACACCGATACTAATATAGGGAATTATTGTCCACGTGTATGTGGTTATGTTGTAAATATCTTTCATAATAAAATTAATGTTTTTTATTGTCTGAAGAATTTTGAGAGTTGAAAAGAATTTGCAAATATATTTTTTTGTTAAACTATTTCCCTATGTGAAAAATAAAATTTTTTAAGTTCTTGATTGTTTATTCGAACGCCAACATCGCCGTGTGCATGCGCGGTGACTATCGATGAGAATATCAATCTGCCCTATTCAGATTCCGGAATGAGATAAGTAGAAAATAGTAATGCAGTGAATGTACACTATTTTTACAGTGGCTCATACCAAATGCTGCTATCGTTTTGAGCGTAGCATATTTAGTAATACAATGAATATATTTATGACTAGACAGAAGTCGTTTGTCAAGAAGAACTAAAAACTTGACTAAAAACTTTAAACGCATTTTTCTCAAACCTATGTTTTTAAAATCGGTAGCAAGGATATCTCGAAGACTATAATAAAGTGATTCCTTTCAAATTTTGCACCCGTAATCTCCACACTATTACGGAGTTTTTGACCCATTTTTCTAAAGACTGCCATTTTGTCCAGAATGAATATTTTTGGAAAAAGATAATATATCATACGTCAAGGGTGTCTTTTCATTTTTGTTTCAGATGAACGAGACAGGATTTATTATTGTTACGGCGCAGTCTTTCGTATTTGCAGAGTTTAGACCAAAGGTATTACATCGGACAACTTTTCACAAAAGTATGAATAAAAATTCCTGAAAATAATCCAAAGTCTGTTATTTCATCCCCCAAAAAAACACCGATTATTATCTTATATAGTTTCGTAGATATAAATCATGAATATAGTCGTTTTTTAGGCTGGGAAAAGTATATCCCCCCTTAAGAGTGCAAGCTTATAGCTCAAAGTACTACACGGAGAAAAATTGACTTGCTTCATTTACTGTAATCGAATAGTTAACAGACTGAGGTTAAATGAACCATATTTTGCGTATACATTTACCACAATTGTGGTACCCAAGTAAAAATTAGACACGAAAAGTGTCTCAAAACGAAACTAGTGATCTAGTGATATGTTATCAGAATTCAGTATAGTTTTAGCCGAATAAAACTTCTTATTAACTAGATGAGTAATAATAATCAAAATCACACTGTTGGACAATCAGCGCTAATGA